>PVLC010004884.1:0-40521 GCA_004027655.1 Graphiurus murinus | reverse complement strand
TATTCTTTATTTTGAAACAGGGTCTCACTAAGTTGCGAAGAGCCTTGATAAATAGCTGAGGGTGGCCGTGAATCCGGATCCTCCTGTCAGCCTCCTAAGTACTGGGATTACAAGCATGCACCACCATGCCTGGCTTCTACCACCTATTTCTATAACATATTTTTACCAGATATATTTTTTTAACCACATATTCCACTATCACCACTATTTATGCTTGACCTCTAAATTCCTAGCCATGAAAATTCTAGAAGATTCACTTCAACATTAAAAGCAAGGTATTTTATTATTGTAGACCAGCATTTCAAGTGTTCTATGAATTCTTATTTGTTATTTTTCTGCACTCTGCAAACACTATCACTCCATATCAAAACATTATCACTGGATTGAGGACATCTTTCTCCTGACAATTCATTTTTTGAGAAATATCAACTCCTAGTCACTTGTTTCTATTCTCAATCCTGCAGCATACTAACTTTTTGCTCTTGGTATTTGGCAAAGTCTTACTATTGCAGCAACGATTCCCTGAAATTCTCCTGTTCATCGCAGACCTGACAGCCCACACTCCTCCTGCTGCTTCTGCCAACACCCATTTTAAGCTCAATGCACCATAAATAGGATTCTCAGCCCCTGCTGGCTGACTCATTATCTCCATCCAATTTCTTCCTGCATTACACCTATCTGGTTTCCTACGCCAGTCGGGCATACCCATAATTAATGTATAGTTCTTGGCTTTCTCTTTCTGAATGCAAAATGAAGTTTCTTCCTCATAGGTCCAGCCTGTGATTTTACTTTTTTATTTTTAGCTAGCTCAGAAATCTGCCACCCAACATCATCTCTCACAATGTGACAAGGCTTGGAAACCTTGGGCAGCACATAAAAGGCACAAAAGAGAAATTAGTGAAGTTGATCAGCTTGTAATTAGGGGACTCTATTTCTTTTCCTCTGTGTTGGGCTTTCTGTGTAGTAAACCATCCAGGAGACCACGTTTATATTTTGCATGCTGATTTTTGTTTGTTTTTGCTGGTGTTTTTTGGTGACAAATGAGCTCACCCTGACTCTAGAAGGGCCCAGTGATAGACAGGACAGTGGGACAGTATTCAGCCACCATCTTCTTCAGGGTCAGTCTCAGCTGCAGAAAGATGCTCAGCCAGTCCACAGTCTTTCCTGGCAGTCACACTTTCCCTTTCACAGATTGATTCTTTTTTTTTTTTTTTTTTTTTTTTTTTTTGCGGTACTGGGGATTGAACTCAGGGGCATTCTACCTTCGAGCTATACCCCCAGCCCTATTTTTTATTCTTTATTTTGAAACCATGTCTCACTAAGTTGCAGAGGGCCTCACTAGGTAGCTGAGGCTGGCTGCAAACCCAGATCCTCCAGTCTCAGCCTCCCAAGTACTGGGATTACAAGCGTGTGCCACCATGCCTGGCTATTAGGTTGATTCTTAATAAATAAACTATGTACCCAACTCAGTCTTATTATCTCCCTCTAGAAAACCTGATCCATGATGGTGATAGATGCTATTATTTGAATTGCATCTGTACTCCTTTGGCTTCTTAGAGTCTCAAATATAGAGATGCCCAGCCTTCCCTTGGGACCTATAAGATACTGCACCTGGGCCAGGTGAGGGGCCAGCATAGCAGGACCCATTCCTGGGGAGGCCTGTGCCTCTCTCTGTGATGGCAGGGGAGGGGTCCTGTGAAGAGGAAGCTTGTGTCTTCCTAACTCACTCCACACCAGGATGAGAGCACATGGGGGTAGAGGCCGCAGGCTGTGATGTGCAGCCTGATGTGGTTGGTTAGACTTTGCATCATGTAGGTCCTTCCTGCCATGGGAGGGAAAGCAGAGCATTGTGGGGAAATAAATCGGAATCAAACTTATGGAAGTCTGCATTTTTATAGCTTCATTGAGATATACTTGACCAGAATAAACTACACATTTCAAGAGTTTGAGGAAACCATCACCACAGTTGAGATAATAAACACCCCCAGCATCTCGAAAGTTCTCTCTTTCCCATTTGTAATATTTGCCTTTAGTACCTCCCTGCTCAGCTCCCCATCTCTAGGCAACAACTGATTTGTACTTTCTAATTACAGATTATTTGCAATATTCTAGAACTTCTCCTCTCTTTTTGTCTGCTTCTTTCACTCAGCATAATTATTCTGAGATTCACTTCTGTTGTTGTATGTATCAATTATTCATTTCTTTTTATTGCTGAATAAAATTCCATTGTATGGATTTACCACTGTTTGTCCATTCACCAATTGGAGGACAACTGAGAACTGGGTTGTTTCCAGTTGTTTTTGCAATTGTGTGTAAAGCTGCTATGAACATTTGTGTTCAGGGTTTTGTGTGGTCACCTGTGTACATTTCTCTAGGGAGAGATCTACAAACTTTTTCTGCAAAAGGATAGATAATACTCTGGTCTTTGCTCAATATATATATATTTGTTGTTGTTGTTGTTGCAATTCTTTGTTGTTGAACTATTAAAAGAGCCAGTCATTACATAATGAACAAGTGTGGTTGTGTTTCAATGAAACTTCACTTACCAAACATGGACTCTTGTTCTAGAATAGATACTGAGAAGTGGAATTGGTGGGTCATATGGAGAGTGTATGTTTACCTTTATAAGCAACTGCCAAACTATCTGGAAGAACAGTGCTACTATTTTGTGATCTCACCCATAGCTCACGAGAGTTCCAATATCTCCTCATGTTGGTCAACAGTGGGCAGTTTCTTGTAAATTGTGGTTTAATTTGGCCATTCTAAGAGGTGTACTATGATCCTTCATTTTGGTTTTAATTTACATGTTTTTCTCATGGCTAGTATTTTATGTACTTATTTGTCATTAGCATATCATCTTTGATAAAGTGATGAAGTATCCATTCACATTTTTGGTCCATTTAAAAAAAGACGGGGCTGTTTATTTCCTATCTGTTGAGGTTTGAGTTCTTTATCCTGGGTACAAGTCCTTTGCCAAATATGTGATTTGGAAATCTCCTTCAGTCAACCAGTTTGTCCCTTCATGACAACCTTCAAAGAGCAACAGTTGTAGATTTTTATGCAGCCCAATTTGTCATTTTAAAAAATGAGTACAGACTGTCCTTTTTGTTGTTATACCTAAGAACTTGTTACTTAGCCAAAGGCCACAAAGATTCCTTTTCTATATTTTCTTCTAAAATTAGATTTACATGTTACACTTAGATTTATGATCAGTTTGAGTTCATTTCTGTGTAAGATGAAGGTGTAGATTGAGAATTCAGAATCATTTTGTTGAAAAGACTGTTCTTTCTCTATTGAATTACCCTTGTATCTTTGTCAAAAATCAACTTACCATCTTTGCAAAGACTCACTTCTAAATTTTATGTTCATTTCCACTGATTTATGCCCATCTTTTCACTGATATGTTACTGTTTTGAATACTGAGATTTTATATTAAGTTGTAAGATCAGGTAATGTGAGTCCTCTGACTTTGTTCTTTATCAAAGTGACTCTGGTTATGGTAGTTGCTTTACTTTCCCATGTGCATTTTTGTTTGTTTGTAGACTCCAAGGAACTTTATTGTTAGATACCCAGTAGCTTCAATATTTAGCATTTTCAAAAACATAGAGCATAACAACTTCACGTGTTTCTTCCTTTTTTTATTTGGCAATGGGCATCTGAGAAGAGATTGCCCTTCATAGAAAGCATTTGCTGAATTTATATTTGGTGTTGTGCATTTGCTGCTGCATTATAAAGTGGTATAAGATAATGCCTTATGGTTAGAGATTGAGAAAGTATGGGTTGAGATAAAATCCGACATCAAAATATTTTAGGCTGGGAGAATAGTTTAGTAGTAGAACATTTACCTAGCTTGTATGAGGTCCTGAGTTTGATCTCCAGCACTGCAAAATAAAACAAGATATAAGATATAAAGCTTTATTCTTTCTTATTTTGACAAAGGATTTCTTGACATCCCTTTCTATGTAATAACGATTCCCTATACTCTCATCTTCAGAATAAATTTAATATGATATATTGAAACCATCAGTCCCACATGCATTTTTAAATTGGATTGCCAGTATCTACAAATACTTCAGGGATTTTTATTAGAATTGCATTAAATATGTGGATCAACTGCCATCTTAGCTATGTTGAGTCTTCCAATTCACGAAGATGTTATGTTTCATACTTGCTTGAGTCATCTCTGATTTCTTTCATCGGCTTTTCACGAGTGTTTTCCACATATACATCCTATACATGATTTGTTAGATATGCTCAAGGGTTTCATTTTTTGGAGATGATAAAAATAGCATTTAAAATTAAAAGAAATTCCAATTGCTCATTGCTAGCATAAAGACAGATGATTGATTTTTTGTTGATTTTATATCCTGTGGCCTTGCTAAATTCACTTATTTACTCTAAGAGCTTAGTTATAGATTCCTTAGAATTTTCTATGTAATAAACAACTATTACAGTTGCAAATAGAGATAGTTTTATTTCTTTTTAATACTTTATATTATACCATCTAGGACTTCCTGTATGATGTTGCATAGAGGTGGGTAGAGTGGACATCCTTACTTTGATCTTAAAGAAAAAGCACTTAGTCCCTGGCCACTAAGAATGATATTGGCTATAGGCTTAAAGGTAGATGCCCCTTTTTAGGTTGAGGAAGTTCCCTTTTATACCACAGCACTATTTTATTTTTTATTTGGAGACAGGGTCTTGCTAGGTTGTTGAGAGTCTGCAATCCTTCTGTCTCAGTCTCCCAAGTACTGGGATTACAGGCCTGCACCACCACTCTTGGCTTACTTTTTAATTGTAAATAGGTATTAATTTTTTAAAATGCCCTTTCTTAATCGATTCATATTATTCGTGGGTTTTAAAACAAATTTAAAATCAATTTACATTGATTATTGTGACCTTGAACTAGTCTTGTGCTTCTGAGATAAGTCCCACTTGGTGATGATGTCTTGTTATTTTTACATATTGCTGGATTTAATTTGCTAATTTTCTGATGATGATTTTTGCATCTATATGCATAAAGTATAATGGTTTATAGTCATCCTTTTATTCTATCCTCATTTATGCTGCTTCATAAACATGAATTGGTAAGTGATCTTTCTATTTTCTAGAAGTGACTGAATGGAATTGGCATCATTTACCTTTGCTTTTAAAAACAAAATTTATTGCATATATTTTAGGTTTACAACATTATGTAGACAGTAAAATTGTCACTATAGTGAAGAGAATTAATAAATCTGTGTTTCACATGGTTACCTTTTTGGTGAAAAGAGCAGCTACAATCTACTTACTCAACATAATTCTCTAGTGCAGTACAATTGTTTTCAATGTGCTTTTATTGATGCATTATCATCTCACATGTAAGTCATATTAATATTGACATACATGCACTCAGCTTGGTGGCCGCCGCTCTGCCACCCCATCTGCCCCCTTTCCATACCGAGGACTGAGATTGATATTGGGATTTTCACATATATATGTAGTGCAGTACAATTTTGTGACAGATAGTCCTCCACTTGCAATTGAGATCTTTAGACTTGTTCATCTTACATAGCTACTGCTTTGTGTCCTTTGACCTATATTTCCTCATTTTCCCCCATTCTCTGCCATGCTATCTGCTGTTTCACTCTCTATCTCTGTATATTTTACTTTTATTTTTAAAATTAAACATTAAACATAGGTGAGGTCATGCAATATATCTTCCAGGCCTATCCATGTTGTGATAAATGGCAAGATTTTTTTCTTTTTAAAGGCTGAATAATATTTCTCAGGATGTTTATGTGTGTGTAATTTTGAATAATGCTAATAAAGCACATAAAAATGAAGATGTCTTTACAAGGTGGCGATTTCTCCTCCTTTGGATATCTACTCAGAAGAGGGGCTGCTGGGTCACACAGTAGTTCTATTTTTATTTTCCTGAGGAACCTCTGTAGTGTTTTCTATAAGGGTTGTACCATTCTACATTCCCAGCAGTGTATGCACTAGGGTTCTTTTTTCTCCACACCCTCACCAACATTTATTTAACTGATTCTCCATCTTTTCCCCAATCATTTTTCTCTTGGTGTTTCACTTTGGATGGTTTCTATTGCTGCACCTTCAAGTTCACTATTCTTTCCCATGCAACGTCTAGCCTGCTGTTAGTGTGTTTTTCATTGCAGATATCTCTGAAAAGTTCAAATTTGGTCTTGTTTGTATCCTCTGTGCCTCTACTTTGTTTAATCTTTCCTTTAGTGTACTGAGACCATGAAATACAGTTAATAATCACAGCTAAAACAATAAATTAATACTTAATGACTTTAATAATTTTGTAATCTATATAATTTCTGGATCACTTTTGATTAATTCATTTTGTTCTTTATATGGATTGTATTTTTCTTCTTTACAAGCTTGGCAACTTTTGATTAGATGCTAGACATTGTATATTATATCTTGGTGGATGTTGAATATTTTTATATTTCTTTAAATATTCTGCAATATTTTGCAATGTAGTTAAGTTTCTTTAGAAACTATATTAGGTTGATCTTTTCTGTACCTTGAACTGAAACTTCATTAGATTGTTTTAGTCAAGGGTTAAATTCCCCACTGATTAGGCAAGAGACTTCTTGCCCTTCCTTTCCCTTCCTTCCTTCCTTCCTTCCTTCCTTCCTTCCTTCCTTCCTTCCTTCCTTCCTTCCTTTCTTCTTTCCTTCCTTTCTTCTTTCCTTCCTTCCTTCTCTCCTTCGTTTCTTCTGTCCTTCCTTCCTTTTTTCCTTCCTCTCTTCAACTGAACCCAGGAACATTCTATCTCTGAGCCACCCTCAGCCCATTTTTAAATTTTGAAACAGGGTCTCATTATGTTGCTGAGGATCTTGCCAAGATTCTGAGGCTGGCCTTGAACCTTCAATCCTCCTGTCTCAGCCTCCCAAGTATTAGGATTACATGCATGTGCCACCACACCTGGCAGAAACTTAGTTTTCTAATCAGTGTGCCATGAATGATAGAGTTTTCCACACTGCCTGTCAGGAGCAGGCACATTCTTGATCTTGTGTGGTTCTTTCCAACCACTTGCCCCTCCCCCGATCCCAAGCCTTGAGGAAATTTCCTCCAATGCATGCGGATCAATACTTACCTAAGTATTTGAAGGGGCCCCTCTGCATATACTTGGGCTTCTCTGTGTGTATGACTATTGCCTCTCCATTCTTACTCTGCCCAATGAACCCTCACCTGCTTAGGCTTCTTAGATTCTCAAATCTATGTTCTCAAATGAACAAGACCAATGGGGTTGGCCTAGGTTCCTGCTTCTTGCATTATGGGCTGGAGACTTCTCTAGGCAGTAAGCCAGGGACATTCATAGGGCTTACCTTGCTTATTTCCTATGTCTGCTCTCTGTTGTCTGATGAGCATGTTTCATGTATTTTAGGGTTATTTTAGTTGTTTCATGTAAGAGGATAAATGTGGTTTCTATCACTCCATATCGGTCAGAAGTACAAGTTGAAGGTCTGGGCTCCACTCACTCCATTGCAATTTTCTCTTTTTATAATTCACAAGACTTGAATCCTGCCATATTCTTTTTTTTTTTTTTATTTTGGTATCAGGGATTGAACCTAGGAGTATTCTGTCTCCAAGGCATACCCCCAGCCCTTTTTATTTATTTTTTTTTTGCTGCAAAACAAGGTCTCTCTATATTGCTGAGGACCTCATTACATTGCCAAGGCTGTGATCCTCCTGTCTCAGCCTCCCAAGTACTGGGATTGTAGGTGTGTGCCACCATGCCCAGCTCTACCATAGTCTTAGATGTAAAATTGGGAGGACTTTGCAGAAACAGCCTGTGGCCCATAGTCCTCGGGAACACGCGTCTCTGGCTCATGTTTGGTTCATGCTTTTCCAGAGGTTCATTCTTTTCTTCTTTGGCCTGATGCGGTGGGTGTTAACCTTGACCTTAATTTCTTTATGATGGATATAGGGGAGTCTATTATATATTTCTCTTTACTTTTGTGTTTTGAACATTTTCACAATTAAAGAGTAAAAAATAGTACTAAAGAATTGAAAAAGGGACTTGAATTAACTTGGAGAAAAATTCGGTTCAAATATTCCTTTGTATATTTCCTCATGAAAATATGTCTTCTCTGATGTCCTTCTGTGACATGCTCAACAGACACACATCACTCACTGTCGCCTTAAGCACTCTAAGTCTTTGGGCACAATCTTCATTGACCTGTCTAAGGCCACATCTCAACCATCGCCATTGCAAGACTGGTTTTGACAATAACAATAGTTGGCATCTGAATAGGGTGTGTGTGTGTGTGTGTGTGTGTGTGTGTGTGTGTGTGTGTGTTACTAGAGCTTGAACCCAGGGACATTCTACCTCTGCGCTATACCCCCAGCTTCTTTTTTTTTGTTATTTTTTGTTTTGAAACAGGGTCTGGCTAGGTTGCTGAGAGTCTCATTACCTTGCTGAAGCTGGCCTCAAACCTGTGATTCTCCACTCAGTCTCGCAAGTACTGGTATTACAGACATGAGCCTCCATGCCCGGCTTGAATAGAGTTTTGAATGGGAGTTGCCCATTTTTCACATTTCTCCTGTTTGGTCTGCTGGGAGGCAGAGCAGGTGGTGTTATCCTCGAGGCAAGGGCCTGAATTGTGAGCCAGTGACTTGGCCCAGCTCAGCCAGGCTGATGTTGGCAATACCATCAAGTACCAAGGCTTCTGACTCTGCTGTGGAGAACTCCCCAGTGGGGGTGTTTCCTTTTTGATGGATCAAGGAGTCATAACTCCCCCCTTATTTTGTTCTTTTATATTGCAAGAAATTGGCTGAATAATGACCCTCTGAAAATGGTCCCAAAATTGCTGCCAGTTTTTGTTAACTGTTCCTTCCTCAAAATGGCACTTTAATCTATCCACACTGAAACCTACTTTCATGTTTAGCTGATTGTGTTTAATTTCCAAGGTGCTGAGCCTTCAGATGTTTTAGGAAAGGTTGAATTTGTGAAGTGGGCATGCAGGACAATTTTATGCTGTGTAGTACGTTTTGCTTTTTAATGCAATAGGCACTTTGAAGTATCACCTTGTTGGGAAGACTGCTACTTCAGGTCTATTAATTATCCTGGTATAAACTGATATACCCTCCACTTCGAGGGGAGGCTGGGCTATAAATAAGGAAAATCTTTTCAGTGAACTTTTTACCTTAAAATCTTTCCTCTAAAAGATCCTTTGAACATTTTAATTCAAGAAACAATTTAAATGTACTGCAGTAGTTTGCAATGATTTTTTTTCCCTCTTGGACTAGAATGTTGAATTCTCCTTTTTCAAGCACCATGTGTAACACACTATTGGAAAAAGTAAAACAAAAGCTGTTTCTCATCTTCCTGTGAACTCACCATCTCCTTTCATATGCCTCCCCCATCCCAGGAGGGATAGGCCAGCCTTGCTTCCTGGAGGCTGAGCTCCTTGCCCTCCCTGCCTCCTGTTCCCTTCGTCACCTGCCAGTCCTCTGCATGGAGTCAACAGTTGAAGTGTTTCTGGGTCATTCAGATGGATTAGCTGGGTTGTCCCAGAGGCAGATGGTCTTGGGAGTTATATAAGGCAGAAGTGGGCAGACCCAGGACCTAGAGTTGCCTTCAGAGGGCGGGGGACAGCCGGGACCGGGGGTTCCTTTGAGTGGCAGCTGCACACTCACCTCACTGGTAGCAGTCTGGTGAAGGATGGGGGAGCAGATGAAATGCACACAGAAAGTGTGCTACATACACACAACGGGGTTTTCCTCAGCCATAAAGAAGAACAAAATCATACCATTTGCAGGAAAATTGATGGAACTGGAAAATTTTATGCTAAGTGAGATCAGCCAGCCTCAGAAAGTCAATGGTCATACATCTTCTCTCCTATGTGGAAGCCAGAGAGGAAGTAGGAAACCAAAGGGGCTTCAGGTACATGAGGAGAGAGGCTGGCACAATAGTGGAAGGGGATGGGGGAGCAAGGAAGGGAAAAAGAAGGATTGAGGAAGGAAATAGTTCAAGCAATGTTATGCTCTTCTGTAAAGGTGTCACTACCAATTTCACTGACATGAACCGGGAGGGAGGAGGGGCGGGTGGGATCTGCAGCGAAATGGCAAGTGCTGTGTGCAAATATAAACCTGTCACTTTGAGTCTCACTGTGTTGTATAATTACAACACACCGATAAAGTTATTTTTTTAAATACGATGGCTGAGCCATGGCCGTGGCACTGGGAGCCGAGAGCAGTATCCCTGAGACAGCAGTGCAGGTCTCTGTGGCCAAGCCTGGTGTGGAGATCCTCAGGGAGGCATGCCTGGGAAGTGTGGCTGGGTAGCACAGCCTGAGGGACAGAGGCAGGCCAGGTCAGCAGAGTGCATGTTGGCAGAGGGAGTGACATTAATAATGACAGCCACCGTGTACCAACGGCTCCCTCTGTTTACGTCACAGTCATTCACTCATTTATTACCTGTTTCCTTCCCCTAGTAAATTTCTCAGTAAAAAGTTGTTGACTGTATCATGAATGATTGAATGAGTCTTCTAGCTGTGACTCAGAGGTTCCAGATTCTTACGTGGCACCAGGAAGGGCTCCAAGCATGTCTCCTTCCAATTCCTTCCCACCCGGGGTTCCTGTGTCTGAGCCTTCTCAGCCCCCTTTCCTGTTGCAGTGTAGGTCCTCCGGGTGGTCCTGGCACGCTTTCCATTATGTCACTCAACACTTGCATTCCTCACAAGACACTTATGTGCAAAGAAATCTGTTCACATCTTCTGTTCAAACTGATGGCACCTACTCCCTGGCTGGAAAAAGTTGTCTCTTTTTTTTTTCTTTCTTTCAATTCACCAAGATCAGATCCCTAAGCAATTATAACAATGCCACATGTCTTCTAGGGTTAGATGTTCAGCCTGAGATCTAGACTCAGGTTGCTAAGGTTTAAATGATGGCATCATCAATTACTAGTTGTGACGCCTGTAAACTGTGATTGTGCTTGGTGTATCATCTGTTTCTCAGTGTCCTCATCTATAACAATGCAAAGATCAACAGCAGCTATGAATAGAGCCTGGCACAAGTGCTCAGTTAACATCACCAGTGGTAATGACACTGTTGCTCCCCTCCACGACTGTGAGTGCATCTTGGGGAAAAGGAGTGTGTGTGTGTCTGTGTGTGTGTGTGTGTGTGTGTGTGTGTGTGTGTGTGTGTGTGAAGCAAAGTTTCTGTCCTCAGGGATGCCTATCGATCCTCTTTCTCCTCTCCTCTTCCCTCTTTTTTTCTCTTCTTCACCCTCAATCCTTTTTTACTTCTCTTCCAAACACCCAGGTACTATGTTAAACATACATATTTAAAAAGAATTCTATATATATTTAAAAAGAATTCTAGGACCATGTAAATATGTGAAAAGAAGCAGAAACAGCTTGTTGATTTGGGGATTGTCCTTGTGTATGAGATACCATCTGAGTTAAGTCCCAGGGAACAACCAGAATGTAGACATACGTCATTTAAAAAGTGATGACTAAGCCGGGCGTGGTGGTGCACGCTTGTAATCCCAGCATTCGGGAGGCTGAGACCAGAGGATCCGGGTTCGCTGCCAGCCTCAGCTACCTAGTGAGGCATTCTGCAACTGAGTGAGACCCGGTTTCAAAATAAAGAATAAAAAAAATAGGGCTGGGGGTATAGCTCGGAAGTAGAATGCCTCTGAGTTCCATCCCCAGTACCAAAAAAAAAAAAAAAAAAAGCGATGACTATATTATTTTGTAATTATGGTTAAAAGGCATATTTAACATAAGGGAATCAAATATTATAGATATTATAGAATGTTTATAATTTAAGACTCATCAAAGCAGGGAATAGTGGGGGCACACCTGTAATCACAGTAATTAGGAGGCTGAGTCAGGAGGATTTGAGGCCAGCCTCAGTAATTTAGTGAGGCCCTCACCAACTTAATGAGAGCTTGTTTCAAAATAAAATAGGGCTGGGGGTACAGCTCAGGATAGAGAGGTAGATGCCCCTGTGTTTAATCCCTAGTACTGGAAAAAAAAAAAGACCTATTGAATCTGAGTATGTATTGGGATTTATTTTTTAACCTGGTCAAAGCTAACTTCAGGCAAACTTTGCAGAGGCTGAAGGAGAAACTAGAGCTCTGGACCTCCTTCCTCCTCCCCTCTTCTTCATCTTTGTGTTCTAACTCTTCAACCTACCCCCCAACTTTATCCAAGGAATTATGTCATCTTTCGAAAGTATATTCTGCAGTCAAAAATCTCATTAGTTACTAAAATGATTAATGATCTATAGCTTTATTTTTATATTTTGAATGAGAGGAAATCCTTCTTTTAAAAATCTACCTGGTTAGGCTAAATGTTTGGGTCCTTCCTAAATTCATGGTGCTAAGATTCTAACCCCCACTATTAGGCATTAGGAAGGGAGCAGGGCTTTTGGAAAGTAATTAGGTCATCAAGGTGGAGCCCTCATGAATGGCATTAATGCTTTTTTAAAAAGACAAGAGATTACCAAGTATAGTACTGCACACCTGTAATCCAAGTACTTGGGAGGCTGAGAGCTGAGGATTGCAGGTTCAAGGTCAGTTTTAGCAACTTAGTGAGACCCTGTGTCAAAATAAATAGTAAAATGAACTAGGGATGTAGCCTGATTGTAGAATGCCCCTACGTTCAAATCTCTAGTACCCCCCCCCAAAAAGGACAGGATATATAGAAGGAGAGAGAGCACCCCCAACTCTGCCCCCAACTCTCAGCCCCTGCAGTGTGAGAATATATTGGGAATATGGACATCTGCAACCCCAAAAGCCAGTCTTCACCAGACATTGGGTCTGTTGACACATTGGTCTTAGACTTTCCAGCCCCCAGAACTGTGAGAAATACATTTCTGGGGTTTAAGCAATCCTGCCAATGGCATTTTTGTTACAGCAGCTAAAACAGACTATGACATTGGCAAAAACTCTCTTATAACTCAGTATGTTTTGTGTGTATGCATGGTAAAAAAAAAATCATAGATAAGGTGATGTCTCTGCTACCTATTAACAATTTGATCTTGGACAAATTGACTGATCTCTCTCAACATTGATTTTTATTACTTGAAAATTAAAATTTACCTTACAGAATTAGTTTTTGGAATAGAAAATCTTCATAATCATAAAATGTTTACCACAGCACCTGTATTAGTTAGCTTTTAATCACTGTGTCCAAAATGCCTGACAAGGACAATTTATAGAAGGAAAAGTTTATTTTGGCCCATGGTGTCAGCTAACTCCAAGGCAGAAGCACCATGGCAGCAGAGCGTGGCACAGGAAAGCTGCTCAGTGCAGCCAGGAAGCAGAGAGGGAGAGAGAGAGACCAGGACAGCGTCCCCAAGGCTCTACTTCTTGGAACCCACCCCCTATAGCAGTACCTGACTCAGAGACAAGCAATTCATGAAAGCTGGCATCCTCAGCATCCCTGGAGAGCATACTGTAACACTTCAGAATGGGTCTAGTGGTTGTGTATTTTCCCTAGAAGAGGAAACTACATTTTATTAACCATTCATTATCCTCCAATTTTATTCCAACCTTCCCTGCCCCCAGCAGGCTTCAGTAATATTTCCAGGCAATTCTAGAGACAGACCTGGAGTAGAAGAGGAGAGCATATTCATAAAAGCTCAAAGATTCTTTTATTGTTTTTTAAAATTTTTTGGTACTGAGGATTAAACCCAGGGACATTCTACCTCCAAGTTATACCCTCAGCTCTTTTTATTTTAAAACAGGATCTTGCTTAGTTTCCAAGGCGGGCCTCGAACCCACAATCCTCCTGTGTCAGCCTCCCATTTTGTGGAATTATAGGTGGATGCCACCGGCCTGGCTAAAGATTCTTTTAGTAAGGGATGGGCCCTAATTTTGTCCTTGCCACCTCTGTGATGTCCTTTATTGGTAAATTTTGGAGAATAGTCACTCTATCTTATTAGAATTCCTCATTTGGGAATGAGATATACTAGAATAGTAACTATGATACCCAGCACATATGTTTAGAGACCCTGGGGTGACAGGACTTGCTGATAATGGTATCTCACTACCATGGGAGTCACTTAAGCCTCTTAACTTTAGCAATGCTGGGAATGCTGCATGTGGATAAATCCAAACTGGAAGCAGGGCAAAAACCAGTGCAGTCCCCACTAGATCCTTCTGTTTCTTCCTTTCTTGCTTATTGAGATTTTAGGAAGAGTGAGAACAGGGAAGAAATGAATGGAAGGGTGCCAGCAGAAAGGTTATTCTGGGGTCATATCTGTACATTCAAAAAGGAGTGAAAGAGTAAAGTGAAATAAAGCTGCTAGAACTGAAATGTGTCTCTCTCCCGTTCCCAGTCCATAGTTATCTCACACTCTTGGATGTGTACCAAAGGCAGGAAGCTCACTCTTAACACAATCAAATCTCTCTAGTTTAAGCAGCCAAAAGATTTCAGTGTTTATCATTCCTTCTTAGTTAATTGCTAGAACCAGAAGTTCTCAATTGTTTATTCCAAAGTAGTTGGTAGAATGTCAATGGTATTATACTGAATCTGTTTACTTAGCAGGGTTATAAATCCTAGAAATTTGCAGAAATAATGGTATTGCTGCTACTACATTATTAAGTGCAGCAGAGGGGAATTCAGCATTTCTAATATGTTCAAGGAACATAAAATGTTCAGCATAGTAGAGAATTGAATATAAGAAGGACCTGGAATGGGGCTGGAGAGATAGGAAAAGAATGGAAAATATAGAGCATTTAAGCCATGCTGAGTTGTTTGATCTTTATCCTCAGGATAATGAAGACGATAGTAACATGATTATTTTTTTTTTCAAGAGAAGTCTGGCTGCACTATGAAAATAGATTGGAGAAAGGCAAGCATATAAGCAGGGAAAGCAGTTAGGCCACTGCGGTAGTGCAGCCAGGTGACCTTTCCTGCAATGACAGGCGTGCAGGGAAATACACCAAGTGATGTATCCACATATGCTTCTATCACTATGAATCTCATTATGATGTATAATTACATCACACCAATAAAATTTTAAAAAAGAGACAGTTTTAGGATAGGTAGAAAGAAAGGGGTTGATTCCAGCGGTTACTTGATGATCAGCCCTAACAGGGGCGGGGTGGGGGGGCACTCGAGATTGGCAGATTTCCCTTGTAGGTAATCAACACAGAGACCTGGAGTGGACGAGGCATTCAGGTGAGGGATGTGGAGTGGGGAGAGGAAGAAGATGAGCTTGCTTTGTGTCTGCCAAACTATGGACATGGGTAGATGGGTCTGTATTCATTATGATCTGTGTTCATGCTGAAACAGACAACCTGTTAGTGGTTTAACACTGTAAGAGTTTATTTCTCTCCCACTTAAATATCCAGCATGGCTTGGAGTGAGTGATAGGGTGGGAATCTGCTCCATAGAGTAATCCAGTCCCCTTCCTTTTAGAACTTTCTTCCAGGTTTCTGGCATTCTTTATTTCATCAGGAAGCACGAGTATTGCTTGGGGTTTATGGGCCAGCTCTAGAAGTGGTAGATGGAGCTTGTTCTTGATCTCATTTCCAAAATACATCACATATCCAGTCTGAATGGCAAAGGCAGCTGAAAGTACATTCTCGTTGGTGTACAAAGAAGAGCACACAAAAACACTGGTGAACCTCAACAGCTTCTGGCAATTTCTGAACTTGATGAGAAAGGACAGTGTGGAAGATGCACTGTTAGGAGTTGCACATAGCCTCCAGGGCAATGAATGTAGAGGAGATGGCCAATGTAAGATGCATGGAATGGGAAGAGGGCTTAGAACAAATTTATTGAGGAATACTAACCAAAGGAAAGGAAAGGAACTCACAAGGAAACTGTAGAGTCACAGAATATAAGGGAAGAAAAACAGGAAATATTGTCTATGTTAAGCATTCTGGTAAGTGTAAGGTATGGGTAAAGGTGGATATTCCTCTCTGGGCAAGAGTTGTTAGGGGAGGAAAACTATACTCCATTAGGTACAAGAATGTTTGGGAGATTAGAGAATAGAAGCAAGAAGATGAATAGACTCTTTGTAGGAGATAAAAACAGTAAATACATAGAAAATAACTTTAAAAATAGACCATTTACAGTGATCTTAACTACTTAGTAATCTAATAAGGGATTTTAAGTTTTGTAACAGAAATTATTTTTTGCCATATAAATAGTATGTGTTCACTTTTTCTAAAATCCAAATATTAGAAAGAATGTGGAATATGTATATTTATAAATGAATAACAGATTATATACTAGTGTCCTATGAAATATACCACACAAATCACATGTAATTCTTTTCGCAACCTATTCCTCCTACTCACTGTGTTGCAGACTCTGTGACAAGTACTGTTGCCATGTAGCCGAAGGCCATTTCTTCCCCTTTCCCTTAATATAGAATTCTGATTTTATTTAAATACTTTTCCCTATAATGTATGATCAAGGGATTCATCAATCTAGTTGTGGCCATTCCACTCTTTCCTGTGACTGATTTAGGAATGAATTTATAATGCCAAGGGAAGTCTATTGGAAAGCATAGAAGCTGTTTTTTGTTTTGTTTCATTTGTTTTGTTTTTAGCTATGGAGGTCCTCTCCTGAGAAACTTCTTTTTACCCAGTCCCCAAGAGAATTTTCCTTATGAATCTTGTTGAATTAAGTAGTTTTTTATTATTTATAGCCAAGAAAAAGTAATACAGTATATTTTCACATTGATTCATAGATATTTAATTCATATATTTGTGTGAATGACTATTTGTCCATCCATCCATTCATTTTGTTCATCCAGTCATCCATCCATTTGATCTTGGTATGACTTTCATGGAGCTTTTTATTATATGTATAATATATGCTAACCATGGGAAAGATTACATATTGTATATAAAATGAACTAATGACACATGAAAGAGGTAGCTATTCTGTTGGACATTCCCCTGTCTTTTGTATCCCAATTCAACTCTATATCTCCGTTTTTAGCACTTCCATTAGTTATCATAATTTTAAACATATTTGTACCTCTATGTTTCGAGTAAGATGGATATTTGAGGTATGAATAAATAACAAGAACAGCTTTCCTTGAACAGTGCATACACAGATGAGGAGCAGGTGGTCAGACTGAGACCACCATAAACATAAAGGTATAGATTTCTGGGTGGAGCTATCTCTCCTGCCCCACTCTCTGTCTATTATAGAAGTCTAGAGTTACCTCCAGATGTGCTTTACTTTTCTTTAAAAAAGTATATGTTATTTAGTAATTTAATTGAAAGATGGTGGTGAAATAAAATTTGCAAAAAAAGAAAAGGGTCCACAATTCTACCTAAATGGAACAGCAAACATGGGTAAGGATAAAACTTGAAGGATATTTTGCATACTGACTAGGATGGCAAAATACACTTCATCCAAAAAGTATGGGACTTAGGTTTGCTCATTGACATTACAGACACTGAACAACTAGGGGAAAAGTCTTAGTGTGTTTGCCTATGACTTACGTAAATTTATGATGTAATTTACTTTAGACCCTATGAACTAGTTTATAACTTCTGACAAATGAAGATCCATATCACATCCAAAGCTTTCCACTCAATTCTTCAGAGTTGCTGTATTGGTAAACCCTCTCCATTTATAAGCATGGCGATATTAAAAATTAATAGAGATGTGCTGAAGTAATAATCCTATACTTTAATTCATTTATGTTAAGTTGAGGAGTATGTTTTTTATAATGGTCAGAATCATGTGTGTGCAAATGTATATGTTTAAACTGTTGACAATGTTTAAGGAAATCTAGCATACAAGTTAAGTATCTGTTATTTGAAATTCTTGAAACCAGGATTGTTTCAGATCTATAACCCAATAGTCCAAAATCATAAGTGCTTCAAAACCCAAACCTTTTTGAACATCAACATGATGACATCCTATAACATAATATTGATACTCAAAAAGTTTTAGATTTTGAAACATTTTATTTTATTTATTTATTTATTTGCAGTACTGGGGATTGAACTCAGAGGCATTCTACCTCCGAGCTATACTCCCAGCCCTATTATTTATTCTTTATTTTGAAACAGGGTCTCACTAAGTTGCAGAGTGCCTTACTAGGTAGCTGAGGCTGGCGGTGAACCCGATCCTCTGGTCTCAGCCTCCCAAATGCTGGGATTACAAGTGTGCACCACCACACCCGGCTGAAACATTTTAAATTCAGGTTTTCAGATTAGGAATGCTCAGCTTGTATTAGAATCTGACAATTTATAATAATTAAAATGTGCTAATGATATTAGAATCATAATTTTAATTTTGAAAGTTTGTAATTTTGATACATTCATAAAAAATGCTTGAAAATTTAATTTTTTCAGAATTACTCCATCATAAATTTAATTTGTTTAGAGTTATTTGTTTAGAAGAATCTCGTCTGCTATTTTTGTGGGGGGTTTTACCCAGTGTTTCCTTTGATATGCTTGGGACAATCAGGTATGTTAAATTTATAAGTGCCATTAATTTTTTAAGAATATTAAAACTTTGGTATTGTTAAAAATGGACAAATTAATAATTTGACAAATTAAATTTCATGAATTGGGCAGCACTTCAAAACAGAAGTGGTTTAGCAAGCTCTGCTCTGCAGATTAGGCAGGGAGCATTAATAGAATAGGGAAGTAGAGGACAGAGACAGGTAGGGGTGAGCCTCATCTAGAGATGGTTTGATCAGTTGTTTGCTTGTGATTGGTTGAAGCTCAGATGATTTCAATTGGCTGAGACTCAACTGCTTATATGCGTAGTTAGGTTTTCTATTTGTTTATATGCTAAGTTAAGATTGTTGTTTTATTTTTTTGAAGGATTCCAAGGTAGTGATACAACCTAAGACCAATGACATTCTTATTTAATTTAACAATATAAAAATCATTAGATTCTTAAAAACTTAAAGGAATTGTAAGTTGAACCTAAAGGCAGAGGATGAGAAAACTCCTCATCCAAACATTAAAGGAAAAACATCTCAAATTAGCAATCCTTCAGTAGGATCTCCCTCTCTTCCAGCAGGTCACTTTCTTTGGAAAGCAGGTCTAGAAACTATTATCTAAAGCAATTTAGCAAGAAGTGCTATTTAACACCTATTACTGAGGCCTTTCTTGAAAATCCAGGGCCAATATCGAACTAAATCATCTTCAAAAACCACTCAATCCTCAGTCCTATGCAGTTATGTCAGTTCTAGAGGAGTGCTTCCTTCTCCTTTAATCTCAGGTGAGTTGTAGCCTTGCCAGCATCTAGTCCCTGGGTTGGTATATACATAGTAGGAATGTTGCCATCAAACACTTGCATGTTCCCCTCTATATTCCCCATTTGTAGTGTCCATGTGAGTCTAGAGGGCTTTGATTTGTGGAAGGGCACATGAGTTGATTCAATCAGAATCAGTCTGGAACTTTTATGGAGAGTATGGAAAACAGTGACACCGTTTAGGGGGTAAGTGCGACCATTTGGTGTCAGCTTGGAGCACCATGCCATAGTAGAGGACTTTCTCGGAATAAAGTCAGTGTGAAGTGTGAGGGAAGAGGATAAAGATCTTCCAACTGAGACCTGGTATTTGAGCTCCTCAGCCAAGTATCTAGATATCCCAGTCAAAACAACAACAACAACAAAACTCTTGTGTTATTCAGTGACACAAGTCAACAAATTCTCTTTTATTTCCATTAAGCTAATTTGAATTGCATTTATGCCACTTGCAATCAAACGACCTTGACATATAAATACATTAGTAAAATTTGGCTGATATAAAAAGGAATATTTTCCTTCCTGAAAAGAATTACAGTTTAACTGTTGATGGGGCTTGGCCTGTCTATTGCTAGTATAGGATGGTTTATAATAATAATAATAATGATGATAAGAAGAACAACAAAATAACCTTCATCTTCAAACAATCTCTATATTAACCCATTTATGATACTTGAAATTCTATAATCAGAGCTTCATTGTTGAGTTTTAAGATAGTACCTTCCAATTATATTTTTATTTCATTTCATTAAACTGTTTTATTTTGTTAAATTATATTATTACTTTGGGTTTCCATTTTATTCATTATGTTATTTATATTTTGATAAAAAAATGCTTTGAAATTAACCCATATGAGCCCCACTGTACAAAACAAATGGGAACAGAGGTGCTTCGGTGACTGTGAGAATGGTGGGGCCTAAAACACCTCCACATAAGCTTGGAGCTCTGTAACACAGTTTTACTTTGTCCAAAGCAAATAAGCACATGTTTTAAAAAGTCACATGAGATTTAATGCTATATAACACATTTGAAGTCAATAAATAAAATAACTTCCTTCCCCAGAAGCCATTCTACTACCTCATTCCTGCACTGGTCTTCTACTCAGTGAAGAAACAACATTAAGCATTTTCAGGTATTTCTTCTGATATTATTTCCCCATTTTAAAATGAAACACTTAAATTGAAATTTATTTAGATGTTAATTGTAGACATCACTTGGAGCAGTCTATTGATAAATAAGAATTCAACTTTTATATAATAATCACTGCCAATTATTTCTCACCTATCTTTCCAGTATAGTTACAACACAGTAATTCAATAGCCAGTATTTTAATTATTGTCAAGTACTGTAGCACTACTCTCTTTTTTTCCTGACACTGCTTTTCAAAGACATAATAATACTTAATTTTTTACTTGCTTCATTTTAAAAATGTACTCATGTTTTATTCTTTTTTTTTTTTTTTTGGAGGGGGTGGCTATTGTGACAAAATATCATGAACTGGGTAGCTTATGCAAGCTAGAAACTTACTTTCACAATTTTTTAGGTAGTGAAGTCCCAAGATCCAGGCACTGGCATTGAGTTCCTGATGAGGATCTACTTTTTTATTCATGGTTGGCACTTTTACCTGTGTCCTTATGTGGTAGATGGGGTTATCAAGCTCCCTAGAGTCTCTTAAATCAGGGCACTAACCCCATTTATGAAGGTTTTGTCCTCATGACCTAGTCATCATTTTAAGGCCAAACCCACCTCCTAATACCATCACTTTGGTGATTAGGTTTCAGCATATAAGTGGGAGGTAGGAGACGTAAAGATTGAGAACATAGAAACCTATGACTTGTAGGATCCAAATTCGAGCAAATTTATTTACCCTTGTCAATGCTATTTTCCAAATAGTCAAAATAAAGTCTGTCAGTTCTCTCATCCTTCCCTACCATCAGATAGCTCCCTCCATAGTCATCTCTTCATCTTATTTCATTCTAAAGTTCATGCTGTATAGTTATTCTGGGATTTATTTCACTATCATCTTAGAATTTCTCTGCTGATCACCTATGCACTGAATTTCATAGTTGCCCCTTTCTATTTTCATTTTATTTGCTGCCTATATTGTTGATGGTTTTCTGTAGAGAAGATGCTTAGAAATTATTATATTTTAAAATCTTCATGTCTGAAAGGTTTTTATTCTCTTACTGGATTAACATTTTGGCTGGGTATAAAATTTTAAGTTGAAGAAAAAAAATTCCCTTAGACTTTGGCATTACTTCATTGTCTTTTGGTTTCTAGGGTTGGTAATTAAAAATCTGACTAGACTTGCTTTTTCCTTATAGACACATTTTGAATATTATTCTTTTTGTTTATCTGTGGTTGTTAGAAAATATTTCTCCATGGGTCTCTAGCCCTTCTACATGTTTTATGAGCTGAGGAACTATAGTCTTTTTTTCAGAATGGCCTTTTCAAATATATGTATATAGAGAGTAGTCTTGAAAGACAGTATCTTTTTTTTTTTTAAGAGAGAACAATTTTGTTTGTTTTCCAACATAATAAAGATAATGTTACCCTCTAGTGCAGTCTGGGCAGGTTCCCATGAAGCCTGCTATACAAGATTTGTATCTCATATTTTCTCAGCTGTGACATAAGCCCACAACATGTGCAGCCCACACCTGTGTTGCTCCTTTTTGCCCCTATAGGACTTGGGGTGCAAAGAGAACCATATATATATAAAATCATGCTATTTGCTGTGTTATAATGAAGTCTTTTGTCTCTGACCCAGGAGTCTCTTGTATTCTGCCAGAATCTATAAAATGAGGCAGGTAACCTATTAGTTTCTAAGTTGGATAAACGCTTAGACTCATCACAGTTCTGAAGAATAGTGACATGTTGTGAGCATTTTTTTCCTATTTATTTCAAAGGCACTTGATGAGGCCTTTGAATGAAATAGACCCACACATATGAATGTGTATGTAGATGTGTATGTGTGTATGTATATATAGTATATACATATGACTAAACAAATATCTCATTATAAATCACATGTATATGTATATATGTATCTATTATACATTATAAGACATTGGCTCATGCAGTTGTGAAGACTGAGAAATCCCAACACTTCTCATTTGCTGGTGTCCCAAATGAGCCAATGTGTAGTTCCAGGCTGAATCCAAAGTCTTGCTAAGCAGGAGAGTCAATGGTATGAATTCTAGCCTGAAAACCAGAGACTAGAGACCTAAGAACAGCTCACATTTCAGTCTGAGTATAAAAACTAGAAAAGATTGATGTCCTAGCTCTAGCAGTCAGGCTGGAGAAATTTCCCCTTTGACTTTTTATTCTATTCAGTTCTTTGATTTACTGAATAAAGTTCAACCACAGTCAGGGAGAGCAATCAGCTTTACTCAGTCTACAGATTCAAATATCAATGAAAACACCATCACACACACACACACACACACACACACACACACACACACACACACACCATAGATAATGTTTGGCTAAGTGTCTGGGCACCCTATAATTCAGTCAAGTTGACACATACAATTAACCATCATTTTCTTTATTTCATCTTTCACATCTAAAATTTCACATCTCTCAGTTTCATGATGATTTTTCATATAGGTTTTTATCCTATTTTTACTATAATCTATTTTGGATCTCTTGTTAATTAAATGTTGGATCATCTATATTGGCCTTCCAATTAAAAATATTATATTTTATTTCAACGTCTTTGTCTTTATACCTTATTTTCTAGGTTTTTAAAATGATCTTTTAATACTACTTCTCTAATCTTTCTCCAAATTAAACTTTTATTTTGAAGTAATTGTAGATCTATGTCCACTTGTAAGAAATAATAAAGAAATAATACAGGAAAATCCTATGTGGTCTTTACCCAGTTTACTTCCATAGTACCATTTTGCAAAAACCATAGTACAGTATCACATCTAGATATTGATAATCAAGTTGCAGAAATTTCCATCACTTCAAGGGTCCCTCAGCTTTGCCTTTCAGAGCCATACTTTCTTCCTTTTCCCACCCCATTCCTAATTCCTGGCAACCACTAATCTGTCTTCTATTTCTGCAATTTTGTTGTTTCAAATATGTAGTAAATGGAATCATACATATGTAAACTTTCAGTATCGCTGTTTTCACTCAATATAATTTCCTCGAAATTCATGCAAGTTGTTCTATCCACCATTTTCCTTCTTATGGCTAAGTAGCATTCCACAGTACAGAAATTCCACAGATTAGCCATTCAACTGGTGAAGGACATTGGGGTTGTTTCCATTTTTAAATACTATGAGTAAAGCTGCTATGAAAGTTCTTGTATAGATTTTTGTGTGAACATAACTTTTACATACTTCTAAGCACAAAAAAAATTGCTGGATTTTATGGCCACTACATATTTAATTTTGTAAAAAAAAAAAAAAACTGTTTTCCAGATTAATATATCATCTTACATTTCCAGTAGCACTGTGTAAGCAACTCAGTTTTTCTGCATCCTCACAAACATGTGATTTTTGACACTGTTTAATTTAACCCACTCTGACAGTTGTATATTGATATCTCACCACAGTTTTAATTTGTGTTTAATATTTAATTTGTATTTGGATTAATATGAAATAAGGTCTAACAATGTTGAACATCTTTCCATTTGCCAATTTGCCATCCCAATATTCTTTTAGGTGAGAAATCAATTTGTATTTTTTGCTCATGTTCTAACTGAAATGTGTGGGTTTTTGCTGTTATTTTGATCAGACCCTCTTTTGAAATTATTTTGGCTGTTTATGTTTCCATGAGATATTTCTTATTCTCTGAATTCCAAAACTGAATTTAAAACAAAAATTTGGAGATCTGTTTTTTTCAGGTATACTTATCTTTTTGAGATTAGTAATCACATATAAAATTTAAAGATTTTTTTTCTGACATCTGTATTTGTTTTCTATCATAGATGTAGATTTCTTTTGTTTGTATCATGCTTTCTCCCCTTATTTCTATATTGAGACTTTCCTAAAATATCCAATGAGTTATGATTCAAGCCATCCTCTAATATTTGTGAGGCTCAGCACAAGACACAAATATTCCCTATATACTATACATTTAAATATTTACAAATTACAGTTTAAGCTAAAAATTGTTCAGTCCTCCTCCCTTGACAAGTAAACTTGCCAAATAATATTTTAAAAATAATATATTTAGCCGGGCACATGTTTGTAATACAAGTACTTAGGAGGCTGAGACAAGAGGATCGCAGGTTTGCTGCCTGGCTCAACAACTTAGTGAGACTCTGTTTCAAAATAAAAAAAGAATGAAATAGGGCTGAGGATATAGTTCAGAGGTAGAATGACCCTGGGTTCCATTCCCAGCAACACACACACATACATGCGTGCACACACACATACACGCGTGCACACATACACACACTCATAACTTTATATATTCATATATACTCATATATTAATATATGAATATTCATATAAAGTTATTTTTGTTAATGGAAATCATCAGAACATTAAAGAAAACTGGATTTAAATATTATAGCTCATTTCTAGGCATTTCATGGATCTATAGATGCGTGGACAAGCAATTACATTTGTAAATTATCATGTACTCTATAAATTATTTTACTGCCTTTATTTAATCATAAAATGCACTAATTATGTTGTCATAAGGAAGATATTGACAAAACTTATTATTGACAATGATGATCTAGAGGATTAAAAATAGCCATAATTGTATTTATACTATATACAATTTGAACAAAATTTCATCAGAAAATGTAAGTTGAAGTGAATGTAAGGGAAATAAGTTTTACTTTGCAGATATATTATCAAAATTTATTTTTATTCAAGGAATTCAAAGTATATTTTTATGGTTTTATTTTTAATTTTTTAAGGTCACTATACTTGGTCTGTGATAAGTCCAGAATGACTTTTTTTTTTTTAAGTTTTCTTCCTTGTAGTTTGTGGGAACCTCCAAAGTGGAGGCCAGGGAAAGGGCCACTTATGCTCTGCCCTCCATTCATAGTTGAACAGAGACTAAAAAAAATTGTTTTCAGGGTGTAATAGTGGGGCTCATCAAGCGCTGTGGTCCTCTCTGTGTGCAAATGTATGCATTTGGCCTTGTTTGGGGATTTCCAGTCATCAGCACTTGGGCATCTTCTCTCTCAGCGGCTCACTCACTTCCTCCAGAGAGCGTGCTCTAGTCCCTCTGGCTGCTGCACTCTGGAGGCAGAGTAGGTGGGTGTTCAGTCTCCAACATAGTCTCCCTGAGTTCAGTTACACTTTGCATATCCATCCTCTACAGTTCCTGGTTATATTTTTTCTTTCCTTTTTGTGGTACTGGGGATTGAACCTAGGGACTTTCTATCTCTGAACTGTACCCCCAGACCTATTTTTACTTTCTATTTTGAAATGGTCTCACTAAGTTGCTGAGGGCCTTGCTATGTTGCTGAGGCTGGCCTTGAACCTGGGACCTCTTGTCTCTGCCTCTCAACTACTGAGATTACAGGTGTGCACCACCACATCCAACACCTGGTTACATGTCTTCAGAGCAAAATCTCTTGTGGAGTGGAGGAGACCTGGAACTTCAATCATTTCACTCACAGACTTTCAACTAATACCTCTGTTTAGGGCAAAAGTATCACCTCACCCTTTCCTGGTATTTATTTTAAAAAAAATTGTGTGTGTGTGTGTGTGTGTGTGTGTGTGTGTGTGTGTGTGTGTGTGTAATATGCTTTTACTGGTGAATTGTAATTATTCTCCATAGTGAGGCTGAGAGTGATGGAACATACACGCACACAGCGCTTGGTGTATTTCTCTGCAGATCCCCCCGCCCCTCCCTTCCCTGTACACGTTATTATTGAGATTGGCATTGGTAATTCCTAGTAAGTACACAGCAACATATGAACTATTTCCTTCATCAAATCTCCTCCCCTCCCCAATTTCCACCCTCACCTTAGCTGGGGTCTCTTCTCTTCTATCTGAGGTCCCTTTTATTTCCCAATTTCTCTCTGGCTTCCACATATGAGAGAAAACATACAACCCTTTGTTCTCTGAGACTGGCTAATCTTACTTAGCACAATATTCTCTAGTTCTATCCATTTTCTTGCAAATGACATATTTTGTTCTTTGTGGCTGACCATGGTTTTTCCCTGGCGCGGGTAGAGGAATTCAGCTTGCCTCCTCTTGGTGTTATCCTCTGCTAGACTGTAGTTTTCTGTGCTGTGTTAACATGGTTATCACTTCTCCAAACACTTAGAATCTTCTAGGTCTCGCTGCCACCTGTAGTTCACCATTGTCTTCTATTCCCTTCTTTTAGTCTCATTAATTCCATTTCTCTGTCTACCTCCCCAGCCCTTTTAATTTTTTATTTTGAAACAAAGTCTTGCTAAGTTGCTGAAGATCTCCCTAAGTTTCTGAGGCTGTCCTTGAACCTGTGATCCTCCTGTCTCAGCCTTCCAAGTACTGGGGTTATAGGTGTGCTCCACCATGCCTGGTTCTTTTAGTCTCATTTCTAATATTGCTTTGTGATTGGTGAGAAACCTTTCATAAAATATTAGACCAAAAATAGCCTCAAGAGCTTAGAATTTGTTTCAATTATAAGAAAAATCAAGACCTTATGTTTTTACACAAGTACATAGTCACTGTTGTAATTAACTGAATGTGAAAAGTGGTTTCTGATGAGTATGAAATCAATTCTTGATTTCATATTTCAGATTTATTTGAGAGTCTCCTACATTAAAACTAAACATATTAGTGTCTCTATAAAAAAAGGAAGTAAGAGATAAAATGCTTGACATGTCTTTCAAAATTGTTTCCCAGTTCTTTAGTGTTTCTATGTTGCTGTGGGCCCAGCGCCCACTGTCTGTATGAATCAGAGGCTTAGCAGTCACTAACACAGATGCACCTGGCCTGTGAAATGACTCTTTGGAAAGAACATCAGTGAGTCTGATCAGTGGTTATCATTTCTCCACTGAGAATGCTGTTAGGATGTTGGGAATTATCACAGCATCCACTGCTACACTGCTATAATATCACGGGAGAAGCATGATTTATGCCTTGCAGTCATTGAAAATAGTGTGACACTCATTTTCCTTCCTTTCCTAATTCAGTTATGATTACTGAATACTTTTATTTACCATTATGACAGAATCCAAAATGTAGAAAGTCATTGGAATTATAGAAAAAAAAAGAGCCAAGCCCAACACCTGCAAGGGATTTTGAAAGTAATTACAGTTTTACAGTATCTTCAGTGAGAAACACAGATGATGAAGCAAAGAAGCATCTGTCTTTGCTTTTCCCCACTCCACACCTCACTGCGCTGTGTGCTTAGTGCATGACTGCAGTCAACCACCCTCCCCTAAAGCACACTGCAGCCATTCACACAGACGCCCGCTCACACACACTTAGGCCTGATAAATATTTACTAAAGAAGGATGATCAATGTCTGTTAGCAACAGTTTTGGGAGCAGATGTTGTTTTTGGAACGTGGTAGTCATTGCATGGATGACAAGACTATAACATATTTTTACGCCAACACCTGACAATTGTATGATTTTCCTCAAGTTCTTCAAGAAGTTTCATGTGCACTATTTTATGTTCCTTGCTCCAGTCCTGGGATTCAACCAGAAAGAAATTATCCCCCCTGAAGCAACAGAAACCTGCTTGGAATGACTTGACCAAGGTTTAGAGCTAATGAGTATTGGGATGAGCAGTCATACTCAGGTTTTCAATTCTCAACTCCAGCACTGAATAATGAAAACAACAAAAGCCATGCTGTTAGGACTCAGTATTGTTACTTTCCACTTCTAGAATATTAACAGTTACTATTTTCCAGATGTAACCTTGGCAAATGAGAACAGATTTTTTTTCTAATTCCTTTTCCAAGGTGCAACTGGCTAGAGCATTAAAGATGGAGATGAGAAAAGCCTAGTTGTGTGCCCCAAACATTCAGGTACATTGCAGGTGTTGAGCCTGTGGCTGCAGGTGGATAGAGAACTGTAGCTATTCAACGGAGGCTTCCTCTCACTGGCTCCTCAGTCCTCTCTACAAGTCCTCGTGGTCCAATCCTAGCCCAGACTAACAAGAATGTACTGTTTCTATAAAACTATGTGCCCTTTTATAAAACTAGCATTAATGCAACGCCTTCCTTCTGACATGTTGAAAATGGCTGTTTCTAGCTGGGAAGGGACTACAGAAAGTATAGAGACACAATGTATATCCTATACAGCAGTGCAGCTGTAGTTTTTGCTACTGGGGTAATTGAGAAGCTTTCTTAAGATTGTTCAAATTCCAGAGTTCGTTACTAAAGAGAAGCTGGACAAATGAAAGTGTATTCAGTTTTAGTTCTGACTATAAAGTAAAACAAAAATAAACAGAATATGATTCAAGGTTTCCCTTGAGGTGCCTGCATGTCTTGCACCAAGCATATTGTTATAAATAAAGTCATATCTGCACTTGGTGATGTGGGTAGGATATGTTTCTAACACTTTGTATATATAGCTGGTAGGAGATATTGCTTGTTTATTTTTAAGCAGCTTTATTTTTTATGTTAAATTTATGGACCATGAAATATGTTACATACTAAGTCTTATTTTTAGTAAAAGGTGGGGGGAGGGCAAAATACTGTTTCCTCTGCTACAGAGATTCATGCTGCTCTTTCCAGGACCTGACAAGTTATGCCCAGACCTCCTTTTCAAGATAGGCAATGATGTGGGACTTGTGGTCAGGGCGGGGACCAAAAAATTTTTCTACTAGTTTGGGCAGAAATGGATATATTACAGGGCAATTAAAGGCACAGGAACTTTTGGAGGACCAAAGATTAAGCCTTCAGGAATCACCTTAAGAGCCCAAAGGCCACCAAGAAGCTGCCGAATGGGGAGCTGCTGATGCCACGATGAGGAGGCCACTGTGGTTAAGGGAGCCTCTAGAACGAGGCCATCTGACGGGGCGGTCCAGCCAGATCCAGAGCACTGCTGCACAGGAGTCTGGGAAGTGTGATTGCTTAGCTTTCTAGACAGAACTCAGTAACATGCATCCACCACATCTTACTGACTTTCCCAGTGTGGATACTGAGATTTCTCATTTCTCCTACTATAAAGCTGCAGTGGAGTTGTTGTTTTTTTGTTTTTTTTTCTGGACTGAGCAACATTTTCTCTGTGATAATTCATAGTGTATACACCCATTTCTTTCTTTCTTTCCATACTGGGGATTGAGCCCAGGGGCATTCTACCTCTGATCTATACCCCCAGTCTTATTTTTTATTCTTTATTTTGAAACAGGGTCTCACTAAATTGTGGAGGACCTCATTAAGCAGCTGAGGCTGGCCGTGAACCTGGATCCTCCGGTCTCAGCCTCCCAAGTGCTGGGATTACAAGGATGTGCCACCACACCCGACTTACATTTATTTTCTTAAGTACTGCCAGAATGTTACTTTCCAGAATGATTCTATTAGTCTTTCAAAATTTAATGTGAAAAAATTTTATATTTATATATACTATCGTCAAAAACTATATTTTTCTGTTTTCAAGAGAGAGCCAATTTATATCTAAAAGCCAAGAGCTGAGTATTTTTCCCTTAAATAATATCTAAAACAGTATAGTTAAACAGAAAGTAAATCAGTAGACTAACAGAATGGTTTATTAAAATTATTTTCTTTTATAAACATAAGTTGTAGCAGGGGCAGTAGCGAGAACACTGGTTGCCCGGGGCTGGGGAGAAGAGGTAGTGGGAAGCTGCCTAATGGGTATAGAGCTTCAGTTTTGCAAGACTAACAGTTCTGAAGATTTGTTGCACAACAATGTGAGTATAAGTAACACTAATGAACTGTACACTTAAAAATATTTAAGATGGTAAGCCAGGCATGGTGGGGCACGCTTGTAATCCCAGCATTTGGGAGGCTGAGACCGGAGGATCTGGGTTCGCGGCCTTAGCTACCTACTCAGGCACTCCACAACTTAGTGAGACCCTGTTTCAAATTAAGAATAATTAAAAAAAAAATAGGGCTGGTAGAATGCCCCTGAGTTCAATCCCCAGTACTGGGAAAAAAAAAAAAATATATATATATATATATTTAAGATGGTAAATTTACGTTACGTGAAGTTTTTTTTTTTTTAACCACAAGTAAGAATTATAAAAAAAAAATAGCACTCATAGGCACTAGCTAGTTTCATGACATTTTAGGTCTCTTAATGAACTTCGTCTGAATTTCATAAGTTTCTCCACATTTCTTTGTTTCTTTGATCATTATCCCACATTGTTAGGGGATAATTCTCGATCTCTTTTTTTATTGTTACTTTATGATAGGTGTTAATTTAATGCTCACCATTTAGAATTCAAGTAATAAAAGCAAGCAATTATTTATGAAATATGGTTGCAAAATCAGATGTGGTCATCTTGCAAAAAGGCTGCGCCTTATGGTCACTTTTAAGATTCTATGTTAATTAGAATGGGCCAAAGTAAAACAAATTATGTAGGAAACAAGCAAAAACATTTTAATTAGGTTTACAGAACACAATGAAATTTCTTTGTGCAAGTCCGTGTGTAGTGGAGCCAGGTTTATGCTGCTGCACAGTCCATTCTCTTTGTTAAATTTCCTGCTGGAGCCAATCTTTGCCATGGTACCTCATAAACTTTTACAGAAAATGTCCCATTATTAGACACAGGGGTGGAGAGTGATGGAAGGGAATGTAATTGCTTTAACTTTAAATGTACCCTTGTCCAAATTTGTCTTAGACATATAGTGCAAGGAGCACCTGGGAGTCATGAAGGCATTCACCCTCTTCGGGCTGGACTGCATTTAAACCATTCCAGACCGATGAGGGAGGCGCCTCTGAGGAGAGGGAACAGGTAATCCCACAACCTCTCTTAGTAACTCATCCTGTGTTTGACAAATCTTGCCACCAAGGTCTTTGTAGTTAGTCCATGTCTCATCTGCTGTGTTTCCCCCTCTCCTGACCCCTTCCTGGTTACATCATTAATAGAGATTGGAACCAGCTGGCCTCCTTTTGGTCTACAAAAGGCTTTTATAGATGTGAAAATGATTATTCAGTTTCTTAACTACTTTGCTGAACTTTTCTCTAACTTTGCCCCATAAATTTTATTTTTCAGGTCCCTTGATTATCTTTTGTGATGTTTCTCTGAATCTTTTGTAAGTGTAGCATACTGGTGTAACTTGTAGGGATTCCAGTTTTTATGAAACTCTAATACATTTCTAAACATTTTTTAGATTAATAAAAGAATTTCTCATTCTTCTGCAGTATTCATTTTGTAAATATCATTAAATCATCTCTTAAATCTTCACGGTCTTGCTGACAGAAAATGAATGCCATAATTCTCACCAGTTTTTGCAAAGCAATTAGTTCTCAACTCATGAAACCCACTTCTCTTTGAGAGATTTTTAATCTATGGAAAATAAGATAACAGTAGGAAATATATACTGACAGAAACAAGGATCAATTCAGAGGAGTATAACTGAGAGGCTTTCTATACCTCCTACAAGTTTTTGTTAACTTCATCTTTTTTGGGGGGATACCATGGACTTAAACCAGGGGCATGCTACATCTGAGCTACACCCTCTTATTATTTATTTATTTGTTTGTTTGTTGACATCTTTCTTTTTTATGTGCTTTTATTGGTGCATTATAGTCTCACATCATAATGCATATCATGTTGACATTGACACACATGCACACAGCAGTAGGTGTCCCCCCATCTTCCAATACCCCCTCCCATGCAGACTACTGAGATTGACATTGGGATTTTCATATGTGTACACACAGTCGATGTTAGTATTTCCAATAATGAACCTCTGTCTTCCCTCTCCCCTTCTCTTAGAACAATTCCCTGGCTTCACTGAGGTTTCTTCTCCATTATTTTGAGTCTCTCTGGTATACCAGTTACTCCCTAGCTTGTGCATATTAAAGAAAACATATGTCCCTTCACTTTCTGTGACTGGCTAACTCACTTAACATAATGTTCTCCAGGTCCTTCTATTTTCTTGCAAATGGCATTATTTTATTCTTCTTTATTGCTGAGAAGAATTCCATTGTGTGTATTTCACATAGTTTTGTGATCCATTCATCTGTTGATGGACACCTGAGTTGGTTCCATAATTTGGCTATTGTGAATTGTGCTGCTATGAACATGGGTATGCATATATACTGTAGTTCTCTGGTTTTAACCTCTTTGGAAAGATACCCAGGAGTCGTATAGCTGGATCATATGGTGGATCCATTCCCAGTTTTCTAACAAATGTCCACACTTATCTCCATAGTGGCTGAACTAGTTTATAATCCCACCAACAGTGTAGAAGAGTTCCTATTTCCCCACATCCTCACCAACATTATTGTTATTTGATTTCTTGATGATTCCCATTCTGATTGGGATTAGATGGAATCTCAGTGTAGTTTTGATTTGCATCTCCCTAATTGCCAATGATGTAGAATTTTTTTTTATGTATCTATTGGTCATTTGTATCTCTTCTTTTGTGAAGTGTCTATTCAATTCAGTTGCCCATTTCTTGATTGGGTTATTTGTTTTTCTAGTGTAAAGTCTTTTAAGTTATTTGTATATTCTAGATATTAATCCTCTGTCAGAGGGATAGCTGGTAAAGATCTTCTCCCATTCTGTGGGCTTTCTCTTTAGACTCTTGATGGTTTCTTTTGATGTGCAGAAACTTCTTAGTTTAATGTCATCCCACTCATTAATTCTTGTTTTAATTTCCTGAGCTGTGGGGGTCTTGCTGAGGAAGTTTCTTCTTGTGCCTATATGTTGGAGTGTTGAACCTATGCCCTCCTCTAGTAGCTTCACAGTCTCTGGTTATTTTATTTTTTATTTTGAAACAGGGTCTCACTAAGTTGCTGAGGCTGGCCTTGATCTGTGATCCTTCTGTCTTAGCCTTCCAAGTCTGGGATTGTAGGTATTTTAGGTATTTGCCACCATGACCAGTTCCTTCTCTCCTCCTCCTCCTCCTCTCCTCCTCCTCCTCCTCTTCCTCTTTCTCTCCTCCTCCTCCTCCTCCTCCTCCTCCTCCTCCTCCTCCTCCTCCGTCTCCTCCTCCTCCTTTTAATAGAGAAGTTACAAACACCTGGAATCACATCACTTTGAAGTATCAGAATTTTACATGTCAGTTACCATCCTTTTGTGTTTTGCTTGATATTTGCTGTCTCATATTTACAGTTTACTTTAAATGTGATCATATCATTATTATTGTTGATCATATTTTAAGTGCATTTTTCTGTTTATACTCTTATCTTTATCTACTTTCTCTCTTCCCACAAGTAACTAATGTATTTATCCTTCGACTTCTCTTCCCTGGACAAATTTATCATACACAAGTGTATATATATTTAAAGACTTGCCATTGCTAGTCTCGGAAAAAAATTTAATCTTTTATACATCTTGCTTTTCTCACCCAGAAAATCTTTATACAAATTTCTGCCATGCTGTCAAGATTTTACTCATTTATTTTCATGGATGGCTGTAACACTATTAATTATGCCAGCCTCCCAGGTGTGGTTGTAAGATTCCTAGTTCCCGTATCAGGTTCAATCTTCAGAATGTGGTCCCTTTGACATCACTAGGTTAAAATATGAGTACAGAGGTAGCTGTGCTAATAAAATAAAAGTAAACAAGCCAGGCGTGGTGGCGCACACTTGTATTCCTAGTACTTGGGAGGCTGAGACAGGAGGATTGCAGATTCTCAGCCACCCTCAGCTACTTAATGAGGCCCTCGGCAACTTAGTGAAACCCTGTTTCAAAATAAAGAATTAAAAATAGGGCTAGGGGTGTAGCTTCGACGTAGAATGCCCCTGGATTCAACCCTTAGTACTGCAATAAATAAATAAATATATAAATAAATAAATGTAAACAAATTATACTCCTTTTTTCAAAAATCTAGAAACAAAAGAAAAGAAAAAGAGAAGGCAAAAATTAATAAAGATAAAACAGAAAATAATGAATCAGTAAGCAAAACAAAATGAAATACTAATAAGTGAGTCTGAAATCTGGTATAAAGGGGGAAAATCAATAAAATAGTCAAACTGTTGGCCCAACTAATGAGTAAATAAAATAGGAGGCTCAAATATACAACTAGGAACAAGGAAATTCATAAAAGATAAACTTTAAAAATCATAGTCACTTTGTACAACTATTAAAATAGATAATTTTATTACAATTTACCAATAGATGTGGAAAGTCTAACAGAACAATCAAAGAACACTGGACTATGAGGCCACATGGTTTCATGCAGGAGTCTACTAAAACTTTAAAAGTCAGTTAATTCTTATAGTACTTAAACTATTTCAAAGCATGGTTAAAAAAAAAAAAACCTTCAAAATTCTTCAAAATTCTACGAAGTAAATTGATCCAAGAACTGACAAAATTTGTTTTAAAAAACAAAACTGCAGAATCTTAGCCCATCTGAGCTGCTACAACACAATATATTAGACTATGTGTTTATTTATTCTTATACCTTTGTCAGTACATCACAGTGAGATTCAAAGTGATGCAAACACACTTGCACACAGCACCTGGAGTGTTTCCCTCTGGGTCCCGCCTGGCTCTCCCCACTCTCCATAAATGTGAGTGAGATTGGTAGTGATAACTTCATATATGGACATAATATTATTTGAACTGTTTTCTGCCTCAATCCTCCTTTTTCTACCTCCTCACTTCCACTATTCTACTGGTCTCTCTCCTCATTTATCTGAAGTCCCTTTTGTTTCCTATTTTACCTCTTGCTTCCACCTATGAGAGAAAACATATAACCCTTGACTTTCTGAGGCTGGCTGTTCTCACTGAGCATAATATTCCTGACTTCTATCCATTTCCCTGTAAACGACACGATTTTCTTCTTCTATGTGGATGAGTAAAATTCCATTTTCTTTATTTATCTGTTCATGGACACCTAGGTTGGTTTATAATTTGGCTCTTGTGAGTTGTGCTACAATAAACATAGATACGCATGTATCACTATATTATTCTAACTTTACTTCTTTTGGAAAGATACCAAGGAGTAGCATGGCTGGGTCCTATGGTGGTTCCATTCCTATATTAGATAATTTGTAAATAATGAAATTTATTGCACACAGTTCTGGAGGTTAAGAAGACCAAGATCAAGATGCCACAAATTTGGTGGCTGCCATTCTTCATAGATGGCACCTTCTTTCTGTGTCCCCACATGATGGAAAGGGCAAGCAGGCAACCTCAAGCTCCTTTTATGAGAGCACTAATCTCACTCATCAGGGCTCTACCCTCACCACCTAACCACCTCCCAAGACACACCTCTTAAAACCACCACCTTGAGGGGAGCTTCCAACATATGGATTTTGTAGATTTGCTTACATTCAGACCATACCACTCATTAAGACCATCAATGAAAATATTCCAACTAAAATATTAACAAAAATAATAACCCATTAATAAAATAATACATTATGACTAAATGAGTTGTTTTCCTGAAAGGGAAAGGCTCAATATTAAAAACTCAGCTAATGTAATATAGCATTTTAATAGAACTAAGGGGAAAATTTATAATCATCCCCATAGATAAAGAAAAGTAACTTAACAAAATTCAAGATGAGGTTCCATAAAGTAGAAAATGATGAATGCTTTCTGAACAAGATAAAAAATATATACCTCAGCTAAAATTCAGCTTTACTTAATGGACAAGCATTAAAAATTTTCCCTGCTAAAATGAGAAACAAGGTGAGGTTGTCTGTCTCCAAACTAGTTGGAGATGCTGTGCAGTGATTTAGTTTATTTATTTATTTATTTATTTATTTATTTATTTATTTATTTATTTATTTGCAGCACTGGGGATTGAACCCAGGGGCATTGTATCTCTGAGCCCTATTTTGTACCCCTAGCCCTATTTTTTATTCTTTAGTTTTAAAACAGGGTCTCATTAAGTTGTGGAGGGCCTCACTAAGTAGCTAAGGCTGGCTGTGAACCTGCGATCCTCCTGTTTCAGCCTCCCCAGTAGTGGGATTATCAGCATGCACCATCATACTCAGTTTACGGTGAGTTTAGATAAGACAAAGTAGAGGTATAAGAACTGGAATAAAGAAGGAAAGCTATTTGTAGGTGATATGATTATATATCTAGATAGCCCAAAATACTCAGTGGAAAAATTACTGTAAACAAAAAGAATTTGGTTAGGTGGCAATTAATAAAATCATTGTACAAAAATTAGTTCTACAGGTGAACTTATATTTGATGCTAGTAGCTCTCTGGATTCTCTCTTTTTTAATCATGAAGTATTTAAGAAGTTATGATTTTGTACTTTCTGAGCTCTACCTTCTTCATTGCTCCATTTTCCCCTGTCCCCACTGTGTTCTTGCTGCACCTGACCTCAGGTACCCACCACTGGCAGCTCCCAGGCCCTTCCCTATGGCCTGCAGACTGACGTCTCACGCTGTTCACTCAGCTGGCCCAGGCTCTTGGTGGAGCCGAAGCTCCCCCAGGTCCAGCTGTGACTCTCACTTGAACCTTGGCTTAGATGGTCATTCCTCTAGCTCTTTGCCATGGGGTCATTTCATGGTACTTGGCAGCACTACAAAGCCCGTCTGTTTTAACCTACCTTTCTTCCTTTTGGAATCTGGGTGTTTCTCCTGAACACTAGCACCACCCCCTCCCCTATATCTATGTTTTAACTCTGGTTGGGGCCAGGGATAAAGCCCTTTCAGAAAGCACTCCCTGTGTCTAACTCTGTCTCTGCATTCTGAAACAGGTTTGATTTTTTTTTTCCCAGTGGGGGTGGGGAGGGTGGGAATACTGTATCTTTGCATCTTTTCTGCTCAAACACTCCAGATTCTCAATTGTGAGCTCAACATATGTTTGGCCTTCCAAAAGGCCTGATTCTTACAATAGAAGATCTGGCTTTTGTATTCTTACTTTCCCATGATTGCTCCTGCTAGGCATTTAATAATAATATTTATATAATATTTGTCCTTTTGATTTTTGCACACTGTCCCAACCTTGCCTTAGCAGTAACACATGTGACCACTGTTATTGATATTGCCTGGGGGAAGAGGATCACGAATACAGAAAAGTGTGTCTGTGGAACTTGTGAAAAAAAAAAAAAAAATGCTCCAGACCTGCTCTGGGACAGAACTGTTGCACAATGTAATTTATAATCTCCTTCTAGGGAGGGAAATAGCTTTTTTTTTTTTTTTTTGCGGTACTGGGGATTGAATTCAGGGGCATTCTACTGCCGTGCTATACCCTCAGCCCTATTTTTTATTCTTTATTTTGAAATAGAGTCTCACTAAGTTGTGAAGTGCCTCACTAGGTAGCTGAGGCTGGCCACGAACCTGGATCCTCCAGTCTCAGCCTCCCAAATGCTGGGATTACAAGCGTGCGCCACCGCGCCCAGCTGGGAAATAGGATTTCTGATAAAATGTTTAAGAAATTTCCTGAGGAATTTTAGAGGGGTCAAAACTTGTTTTGGGAACCCAGTCATTCATTTACCCAGATGATGTCTTCCCAAAATTTAATAACCTTTAACAAATTATTCTCTTCTTTTGGGGTCTAGTGATGATAATCTGGCCCTGTGCTTCTCAACCAGAAGCAATGTTGCCCCCTGGGGAACATCTGGCAATGTCTGGAGTGGTTTTTGGCTGTCACAGCTGGAGTGATGTGGTAGTGCTGGTGTCTAGTGTGTAAAGGCCAAGGTGGCTGCTAAATACTCTGCTGTGATGCGCTGGACACCCCCCCCCCCACACACACACAGTTGAGAATCATCATTCAAGGTTCAAAACATCAGCAGCGCTGGGAATGAGGAGTGGAGTGCTGATCTGGCCATTCTCTTTTCCCATTAAACATCTCGCTGAATCTTCAAATGGATCTGCTATAGGTCTTTTCCTTTGAAGCAAGATTTAGTAAAATTGTGATATATTATCATAACTTATTTATTTAAGAATTTTTGTTTTCTAAAGTAGGAGCATTGGGGAGAGACCAGTTAATTTCTAAACATACTCTCATGCTGTTCTGGGTCTTTATCAGGCCCTGGAGACCCCATCTGCTGCTCCTGTGGGTATAACACCCAGACCAGGCAGCAAACCTCAGTCAGGAAGGACTTCTGGTGTCACTGCTGATAATGAGCAGATATTAACTTGATTCACTGGGCTGATGTTGACTGTTGAGATTAAGCGGAACAGCATGTTGTTTACTGTCCTCTCCAAATTCTTAGTTCCTAGTGGAGCTTGGTCCACAAGCCATCAACTTGTCTCCTTGTCACCTGAGTGCTTGAATTGATTTTATTTTGGGTTCTCTTTTTTTTTTTTTTTTTTTTTTTGTGGTACTGGGGATTGAACTCAGGGGCATTCTACCTCCGAGCTATACTACCCCAGCCCTATTTTTTTTTTTTTATTTTGAAACCGGGTCTCACTAAGTTGTGGAGTGCCTCACTAGGTAGCTGAGGCTGGCCGCGAACCCAGATCCTCCGAACTCAGCCTCCCGAATGCTGGGATTACAAGCGTGCGCCACCACGCCTGCCTCTATTTTGGGTTCTTAAGCAACGGTTTCTGACAGTAATTTCTTCCCTATCATCAAGGGAATTTTGCTTTGCTAATACCGCTGTTCTTTCTGACTAATGTTGTACAACTAATGTTGTACTTGTAGAAATTAGCTTACCTTCTGCCACCAGAAAGAGTGACTAGGAAGACCAGCTGGGGACACAGGGAGGCAGAAGTGGGGACATGCAAAACGTGCTTCTCTTCTAAGGGAAGTGGCAGAGCACGCAAAAGTTGGCTTGTAAAAAAGACAGTGCGACCTTCTCTCTGAGTTTTGCTAGATAACAAGGAGAACAGTGATATATTAGGTTTTCATTTCTATAGGACAGACAGCTAAGGGTAGTGTGAGTTTACAAAATGCAGAAGGCAAAGAGAAAAGAAAATTCTATCTACTTTTTTGCAAGAGACTTGGTAAGCTCCTGTTTTTCCCTATAATTTCACCTGAAAGGGGAAGTATATTTTAAAGACATGGGTCACTTAGCTGAGATGATTAGTGCATAAAAAGTATAATTGTCATCAGAAAGAGCTAAATAGAGAAAACTGCTAAACATTCACATATTCAAGGTTATAAAAAGTTGATGTAGAAGCTGGGAAAGGATATACTTGTTTCACAAAAAGATATTTTCCTTTAATATGATGGCTTGAATGTACTTTAACTGAAGGAAAACAGAACATTAGGTAAAGTATGAGATTCTGGAAATATATATTCCATTAGATATCTTTTTCTGTGATTTCTGTTTTTTTTTTTGTTTTTTTTTTGTACTGAGTATTGAACCCAGAGGCACAGGGTTATATTCCCAGCCCTTTTTATTTTTTACTTTGAAACAAGGTCTTGCTAAATTACTGAGAGTCTTGTTAGGTTGCTGAGACTGGCCTCAAACCTTCGATCCTTCTGTCTCAGCCTCCCAAGTACTGGGATCGCATGTGTGTGTCACCATGCCTGGCTTACAATATTCCTAACTGAAAAAAATTAAAAAATTAGATAGATTTTTAGGAGTTTGAGATCAGTACCTTTGGCTCATACCTGATAATCTTATTTTTTAAGTAGTAACAGACTGCTAAATTTCCCTCAAGAACTTCCAAGCTAGTAATTGTGCAAATCCAAGCCCAAAAAGCATGCAGTCACCTAAAAAATTCCCCTGCCCCCCAGCCAGTGGTTCCCCTTTGTTCTCATCTAGTGCTGGTGCTCACTTCTCAACTTACTTACCTTCCCAGTTCATCTTTTACTCCTAGGAATAAAAACCTTGAAGTGTCTTTCTGACACAACTCAGGCTGCATTCTTAAGTCTTGCTCAGTTATGTGAGGATTTTTAAAAAGATATTATCAGACCTAGTCCAAATTCTTTTTTTTTTAATTTTAATTAATTTATTTATTTTTTAGCATGGATTTTTATACATTTCTTGGGTACAACAGGGTTAATCACACATTTTTGTTGGGTACAAGCTAGTACAGCTAAAGACATCCATGCACATATTTCTCATTAACCCTTCCCCAATTCCCACCCACCCTCCCCCTATCTCCAGGTCAGTTTAGTGATTGACTTTGATGTGATCTTGTAAGTACATCATGCTCATTAGGGTGTCCCCCCTCCTCCCATTACCTCCCATTAAGTCAAATTTTTTGTTCACTTAAGAATTCTCCTTCACCTGGAGTCCCTCTTATGTCCCATTTTCTCCCTAGCTTCCACATATTAGGGAGAGCATTTGATTTTTAACTTTTTGTGACTGACTAATCTCACTTAACATAATGTTTTCCAGTTCCCTCCATTTCCTTGCAAATAACATGATTTTGTTCTTCTTTATGGCT
>PVLC010004883.1:33884-81055 GCA_004027655.1 Graphiurus murinus | reverse complement strand
AAAAAAAAAAAAAAAAAAAAAAAAAAAAAAAAAGAATATATAACTTTAATGGCCAACTATACCTCAGCAAATAAAAAAATAAGAATGAAGTCAAAATATGCATTTCCTTTTTAAAATAGAGTATATAAAATGCAAAGTGATCCACTTATTATTTCTTTCCAAAACAGCCTTCTTCCCCAGCTATCAACAAACTAATTTTGTTTCTTCCAACCCGGGCTACTCTCAACATGGTTTTTAGTAAGACTCCCCCAAAAGCTGCTCTGGGCAGCCGCAGCCAGCGCCTTTCCAGATGAGCACCGTCCAGGACGGGCCCGGGTCTTCCTGGTGGCTGAGGGTCAAGGGAAGGGAACTGCAGCCCGGGGTGGGCTGCTTTCAGTCTGGTCATTCAGTTGCAGTACAAAGTGTCTTTGAAAATTTCAAAATGGTTTGCCCAAAGCCTTAAAGGATCTTTTGAAGTTGTTGCGAAATGATGTTCAAAAAATAGTTTTTAGTCTTTTCCTTTCTTTGACTCTTAAAATGAGGGGCGAGGTGGAGCGGGTTCTGCATGAAGGAGGAGGGATGATCAAGCCCTCGGTACTAAGGGTGCATCTTGAATTCTGCGTTTTTATTAACTGTCCGTCACTGTAGCCTCTGACAAAAACCAGCAATGGTTCCTTCACCCAAAGAAAATTCAAAGGCTTGAAAAACTCACTTACTACAAATCTGCCAAACTTTCTCTTTCCTGTTATAATTAGGTGATGATAATATCTTTTTTAATATCTTTTTTTTTTGGTGGTGGTACTTGGCATGGAACCCAGGAGCATTCTACCTCTGAGCTACAATCTCAGCCCTATTATTCTTTTATTTTGAAACAGGGTCTCACCAAGTTGTGGAGGCCCTTGATAAGTAGCTGAGGTTGGCCGAGAACCTGCGATCCTCCTGTCTCAGCTTCCCAAGTACCAGGATTACAAACATGCGCCACCACACCTGGCTTATAACCAGGTGATGTGATATTTCAATTTCAGTGTTGAGACCATGGAATGGTTTTATTTATTTCTGTTTTCTAGTTACTGCCTTCAGCCATACTCTGTCAATTACCTTTTTCCTGACCCTTAATGACATTGGATCTAGATCCTATGAATCCTGGTCACTTTCAGTTATAAAAAGTCCAGGCTGAGCCAGGCATGGTGGCACACACTTGTAACCCCAGTACTTGGGAAGGTGAGACAGGAGGATCACAAGTTCGCAGCCAGCCTCAGCTACTTAGTGAGGCCCTCTACAACTTAGTGAGACCCTGCTTCAAAATAAAGGATAAAAAATGGGGCTGGGGCTGTAGCTCAGAGGTAGAATGCCCCTGGGTTCAGTCCCCAGTACCACAAAAAAGCAAAAAGAAAGTCTAGGCTGGCCTAAAACTCTAACAGGTATCCAGCTGAATCTCAGAATCTCATCTCCTTGCCTTTCCCAATACGGCTGTGTGGCTCAAGACATACCCATGGGTCACACACAATCTGCCTCGGAAACCTTCTCCCCCACTATCATCCCAAATCGGGGTCTGGGTGGGCTTAAGGCAGAGGGGAGGGACTGGGTGAATTCTCTCTGGGGGCGGGCCTCAACATTTGAGCTGGCATGGTAGGATCCTCTCAGTTCCTAGATGCTATGGTTTGAATGTGTCCTCTCAAAATGCATGTGTTGGAGGCCAGGCGTGGTGGCGCACACTTGTAATCCTAGTACTTGGGAGGCTGAGACCGGAGGATCTGAGTTCGAGGCCAGCCTCAGCTACTTGGTGAGGCCCTCTGCAACTTAGTGAGACCCTGTTTCCAAATAAAGAATAAAAAATAGGGCTGAGGATGTAGCTTGGAGGTAGAATGTCCCTGGGTTCCATTCCTAGTACCACAAAAAAAAAAAAAAAAAAAAAAAAATCATGTGTTGGAGACTTAATCCTACAACTCATAGGCTGACAGAACATGCTGCCTTCGGGAAGTAACTGGGGTTAGAAGAGGCCATGAGGACGGGACCCCCACAAGGACGTTAGTTTCATCAGAGAGGAAGAGGGCCTGAGTCTGCACTCTCCACATTCCCACCACACATGCCTTCTACCATGTTATGATACAGCAAGAAGGGCCACAGTGGGTACAGTCCCTGCACCATGGGCTCCCCAGTCATCAAACCCCTGAGAAACACCTTTCTTTTCCATTCCTTTCCTCTCCTCTCCTTTCCTTTCCTGTGATACTGGGGGCTGAACCCAGGGGAATTCTACCTCCAAGCTACACCCCCAGCCCTATTTTTTATTCTTCATTTTGAAACAGGGTCTCACTAAGTAACTGAGGCTGGCCATGAACTCAGATCATCCGTTCTCAGCCTCCCAAGTACTGGGACTACATGTATACACCATCATGCCTGGCTCAAAACACGTTTCTTTATGACTGGTCATAAAGAAGAAAATCTCAAGTATTCTGCTGTAACAGCACAAAGAGCCCGAGTCACGAAGGTGGGAGATCAGCTGATCCGCTGCAGCCTGCATCCTGCTGGCGCCAGCTGTGCCCGCCTCTTTACGACCACCGCCTTCCCTGAGAGAGCTCAGGAGTCGCAGACAGTCAAGGGTCGCATGCCTTCTCTCACGTGGGGAAGCCAGAGAGGAAATGAGAAACAAAAGAGGGGAGAGACCAGTCGAATAGTAGAAGGGGCCAGGGTGGTGGCACTTGTAATTACAGTACTTGGGAGGCCGAGACAGGAGGATTGCAGGTTGGAGGACAGCCTCAGCTACTTAAAGAGGCTCTCAGCAACCTAGTAAGACCCTGTTTCCAAATAAGAAATAAAATCGGCCTGGGGGTGTAACTCAGAGGTAGAATGGGAGGTTCAAGTCCCAGTACCCCCCCCCCCCCCAGAATAGTGCAAGGGGAAGGGGGACGGTGGGGGAGGAGAAAAAGGAGGCTTGATGAGGATCACAGTGATGCTATGTCCCTGTACAAAGGTGCGACTACTAATCTCACCAACGTGTGGGGGCGGGGCGGAGGATACAAGGGAAACACACCAGGCGCTGTGTGCGTGGACGCGGGCCGTGCATGGAGCCTGCTATGATGGATCATTATAATGTAATGATAAAGGTCTACTAAAAAGGAGGAGAAGCTGCCTCCCATCTCGTCCCCAGGGGAGAGACTTCTGTCACAGTGAGCGTGGCATTCACACTGGGACCAGATACTCCATGAATGCACTGCGCCCCCCACTTTTCGCCCTTTCCTGGGGCGCAGTGCTGCTGACAGCGGGCCCAGGCCTCCGGAAGCCCTGGGGGGGGGCGCTCCCGGTTGCTGGGGGTTGGCTTCAGCACTGGACACACAGGCCTCTGTTCTCAGATTTGGTCCTTGGTTGCTTATTCAAAGACCAGGAAAGGGACTCACTGAACGTTCTTTACAGTGCTTTTCAGATGTCTCCTGAACCTCACCTCCAGGAAACCAAAGCCGATCCAGATGGACCATTCCTTCACCCAGCGGTCAAACATTTACGGGGTGCCTGCTCCACACTGGGGGTATGACAGCAAGCAGGACAGAGGGGTTCCTTCTCTCAGATGTACTGGGGATTGAATCCAGAGGCATTCTACCTCTAAGCTACATCCTCAGTCCGATTTTATTTCTTATTTGGAAACAGGGTCTCACTAAGTTGCTGAGAGCCTCGAGAAGTTGCTGAGGCTGGATTTGAACCTGAGATCCTCCTGTCTCAGCCTCCCAAGTACTGGGATTACAAGTGTGCACCACCTCGCCTGGTTTCAGACAGCTTACTCTTACCTGGAGGTGGGCACATTCAACAAGTATGCTAGCAAATGGTTTTGCACGGTACTAAATGCCCCAAGAGAGTACCTATGGCACGGGAGAGGCATAGGATGCCTGGAGATCACCATGGTGACGGGATGCTCACTGACCAGGCCCGCGATGGCTCCAGGCAGGGCAAATGCAGCGGTCAGGTGGGAGCCCTTTTGGCACACTGAAGGAACTGAGAGATCAACAAGTAGTCGGTTTTCCACTCTCATCTTAGAAGACAGACCTCCCAAGATGTTTAGGCTAGTCCATGAGATAAAGAGCCCCAGCCGGGCATGGTGGCTCATGCCTGTAATCCCAGTACTTGGGAGGCTGTGAGGGGAGGATCACAGGTTTGAGGCCAATGCATGGTAACCTAGAGAGAACCTGTTTCAAAATTTAAAAAGGCTGCTGGGGGGTTCAGCTCAATGGTAGAATGTCCCTGGGTTTTATCCCCAGTACCACACAAGGAAGGAAGGCAGGAGGAGGGAAGAGGGAGGATGAAGGGAGGAGGAAGGAGAGAGGAAGGGAGGGGAGGAGGGAGGGAGGGATGGCTAGCTCTCTGTTCATTTCATCACGAGCCCATCCTAAACATGCTAAGCCATTATACCTGTCCCTGTAGACTTAGCGATTTTAGACTTTGAGGGGTGTTTCCTCATTTCTTTAAGCCGGCACCATGGAGTGTCCTTATCAGAAGGCTCCTCTAGCCTTCTTCACACACGTTTACATTATTACCCTCTAGCGCTGGGAGATTGCAGCCGGAGGCTTCCCGGGCCCAGTGCTTTCCTAACCTTACGTACATGAAATTTCTGTGTTATACCATAAAGCATTATCTAAACAAAAATATGCTACTGTGAAGCTCTCTAGAACAAAGGTGGATAATTTGCAGAAAGTGAAATAAGGTCCAAGAAAACTTCAGTGGGCCATTTTTCTAGTTGGTTTATTTCTTTGAAATAAGGGAAATCTCATTGGAAAATTGCATGGTTTGATTAAGTAAAACTGCATTCATAACCTTCATGCCTGAAATGATATAAAATTCTTTGTGTGGCACACAATTGCAGATCTGAGAGTTATCTTTGAGATCATTTATAACAATGTGTGTGTGTATATGTGTATGTGTAACTAGGGATTGAACCTAGGGCATTTCTATCTATAAGCTACATCCCTAGTCCTATTATTATTATTATTATTATTATTATTATTATTATTATCATTATTATTATTTTGCAGTACTGGGGATTGAACTCAGGGGCATTCTACCTCCGAGCTATACCCCTAGCCCTATTTTTTATTCTTTATTTTGAAACAGGGTCTCACTAAGTTGCAAAGTGCCTCACTAGGTAGCTGAGGCTGGCCACGAACCCAGATCCTCCAGTCTCAGCCTCCCAAATGCTGGGATTACAAGCATGAGCCACCACACCAGGCTCCTATTTTATTTTTTCAAACAGGGTCTCACTAAATTGCTCAGGGTCTTGCCAAGTTGCTGAGGCTGGCTTCGAACCTGCGATCCTCCTGTCTCAGCCTCCCAAATACTGGGATTATAGGTATGCACCAGCATGCCTGGCACAACCATTTTATTTTATAGATGAGGCAGTGGAGGTCCAAAAAAGGCAAAGTAGCATTCCAAAGTCACATAATTATCAGAACTGAACTTGAATCCCAACTTAATTTATTCCTGGCCCACTAGTCTCACCACAGTGCTGTGGCATCTCTAAGCTAATCACTGCTACCTGGCAGGCCTTATATCCTGATCAGGGCCAACCGTGAGGTCAGCACAGTTTGATTTGAGGTATCACGGTAAGGACCCTCCAGGGTGGTCCCCAATGATCTTGCCTCCTGGTGTTTCACCTTTTATGCTGTACCAGGATTGGTCTCACCAATACAATATCATAGAAGTGATAGCGTGTCACTTCCAAGATAGGTGATAAACTACTATGGCCACCATAATGATTTCTGTCTCTTGAATTATGCTGTCTGGGGAAAGCCAGCTGCCTTGTCACGAGGCTGCTGAGAGAGCTACAGAAAGTTCGCAAGGCTTGGAAGAGAGACACTGAGCCGACATGGAGAAACGGAGCCTCGTCAACCGTCACACGCGTGAACTTAGGCTGCAGCCTCTTGTGACTACAATCCTAGCCATGGGACCTCGCAAGAGACCCCGAAACCCCCAGCCAAGCTGCCCCCAAGATTCCCATCACAGAGAAACCACGAGGTGACAAGTACTTATTACTTAAGCTGCTATTTGGGGGTCGTTTTTCGTAGCCATGGTAACTAAGACAAGCAGCTAGCTTAATTCTTCTAGATGATCCTCGGGCCACGTGATGGGCTGCATCTCTCAGCGGTAACCGACACCTTATCCACTCAGGACCTGCCGAGGTTCAGTCTCTGCCACAGGGAGGGAGGGCCAGAAGGTGGTCCAGCCAGATGCCAGCGATGCCTCCTCGAAGACAGCTCATGGCGGCGCTAGTCCAGGTGTTGGACTTCCACCAGAAAACCAAGACCAAAGGCGTGGCAATGGTTTGGTGTTCCCAGAGCCAAGTGGATACAAAGCCCAGCTTTAGGTAGACTTCCTTTAGACACACGGTGTCTGGTTGCTGTTTTTGTGCTTTTGGAAAACTAGAAATTTCCCGAGGCTATCCTGTCCCTGTCCTGTTACAGGTTTGCTCTGGATTGGGTAGAAAAGATGTGGGGACATGTCAGTGAGCCCAAATTTCCTGTTTTCTTCACCAGTTCCAGGGCTGTGGACTCTTAGGAACACTTGCAGTCTAGGGCACGGGATCTACTTGGCTGGGATGCTTTGGGTCTTGTAGCATCGCTGGCGCCTGAGTCATACCACCCTTGCTTCTCCACTAGACCGCTTCTCCCCTTTCGTGCTTAAGTTTGAGTTCGCTAGGTTTATAACATCTTTATGGAATTATTCCATCTGGTTAGTATCATTTTTTACACGTTCCCTTCTCACTACTGTGCCTTATGCTTGAGTAGACTCAGCTTGGCTCCACGTTGGGCTCTTGTCTCCCCAACTGGATTCTCTGAGACGAGCGACATTCAAGGCTAATGACGCCAGTGCCCAGAGAGCTGGCTTGGGGAAAAGGGGCTGAATAATGGTAATAATTACCAGACTCATCTCCTTCCTTCTCTCCTTCCTTCCTTCCTTCCTTCCTTCCTTCCTTCCTTCCTTCCTTCCTTCCTTCCATTCATCCATCCATCCTGGGGATTGAACTCAGGGGTGTTCTACCTCTGAGCTACACTCCAAACCTATTTATTTATTTATTTATTTATTTATTTATTTATTTATTTATTTATTGTGATACTGGGGATTGAACCTAGGGTCATTCTACCTCCAAGCTACATCTCCAGCCTAATTTTATTTTTAGTTTTGAAACAGGATCTTGCTAGGTTGCTGAGGCTGGTTGCGAACCTGCAATCCTCTTGACTCAGCCTCCCAAGTACTGGGATTCCAGGCATGCGCTACCACGCCCAGCTGGCCCCAAACCTGTTTTATTTTTTATTTTGAAACAGGGTCTCACTAAGTTGCTGAGGACCTTGCTAACTTGCTGAGGTTAGCCTTGAACCTGCGATCTTCTCACTTCCCAAGTACTGGGATTACAGGCATGTGCCACCATGCCCAGTCTGGACATGGGCAACTTTGCCCTCATGTTCTATCTTCTCAACTTTTTATTTGGGAAAAGTTAAAAAAGCTTAATAACTCAGTTTTACACAGTTGGGTATCTAGAGACAGAAAAGTTGTGCGTGTGTTAGTCACGTATTTCAGGAGTCAGACTTTGCAGAGTCAGAGTTGAAGGTCAGAGGAGATTTTCTAAATAGCATGACAAACAGTGAGATTAGAGGGGATGACAGAGGCTCTCTAGCCCCTCTCTGTTTTTCCCTCCCATGATGCCTGAATTCCACTATTATAAAAATGTCTTTGCAGTAGAGTTATGGTCTTTTGAAATGCAAATCGTCTTAAAAATGTTAACTTGCTCAATTTTAAAAAATAGTTTATGCTCAAGGAGTTTAACAGAACGTGTGTCCTCAGGCCCCCAAAGCATAAGAATTTTAAGGAACTCAGCGGAAAAGACCCAGTTAATTTTAGACCGGGAGCCTTGTCCAGGCTGCTGTTTCTCTGAGGCCAAGCTGTTCCCTCGCTGATTATGAGGACTTGATGTCCGAGGTGAGGGTGTCTGTTTCTTGACAGGTTTATGGGTGGGGAACTAAACGTTAAGCACTCCCAAAAAGTATAAATAGGATAGCTGAATTTTTAAATAAGAATTTATAGGCTTGGGGGAGTCTGGTAATTAATGCTATTGAATTCAAGCATTTGGGGGAATAGCAGACTAGTATTTCAACTGTAGCCACAGCAAAGTCAGGAAGTGCAAAAGTTGATGTTCTTCTAGCAAGAGCAATTCATCCCCAGTACACATTCTTGACAGAATCCTTACAAGTCCTAGAAATTTGTGTCTCTGATATACTCAGTTGACTGAGCTGCTTTTGCAGAAGTGGACAGCATGGTTTGCTCCCTCTGAGCAATATGGTTCCATTTTCAGCCTCATTATAGGACTCTTGGCATTTAGTTTGAAAGGCTGAGAGGAAAAAATCCATTTGTAGAACTTCTTTAGAGAGATATGGGCCAAAATAGAACAGGGAATCCATTGTTTTACTCTTCTCTATGGAAACACAGCATTCAAGTTTGAATTTGAAGTAACAGGGTTTTTTTTTTTTTCCCTCCCCCAGTCAGAAATTAAAATCAAGAAAAGAATACTAGTTACATAGCATCAAAAATCTGAAATGCTTTAGGGTAAATTTAACAAAAGATGGGCAATACATGTACACTGACAATTATAAAACATTTCTTAGAAAAGTTATAGATGATTTAAAATATGTAGATAATAATGTTAGGTTAGAAGAGTTAAAATTATTAAGATATCACTTTTTCCCATGTTGACGGATTGCTACAATATTGCAGAAAGCTTCTTTGTAGAAAATGACAAGATGATTCTAAAATGCTTGTCAAGTTGAGAAGACCTACAGCAGCCAAAACAACTTTGAAAAATACAAAGTTGGAAGACTAATACTATGTGATTTCATGATTTATTATAAATCTATAGTAATCAAGACAGGGTGGAATTATCAGAAAGATAGATATATCAACAGAACAGAAAGTCCAGAAATAGACATAAAAGGATTTTTTCCCAGTAGAGGGGATTAAATCCAGGGCCTGGCACATGCTAGGTAAGTGCTCTACTGCTGAGAAACACCTCCAGCCTGTTTTGTCTTCTTTTGAGACAGTCTCACTAACTTGCCCAGGTTGACCTTAAGTATTAGATCATCCTGCCTCCGCCTTCCAAGTAGCTAGAATTATAAGCATGTGCCCCCACCACACTTGGCTACACTGGTTTTTAACCAAGATATAAAATCAGTTCTGTGGGAAAGAATAGCCTTCCAACAAATGACCTGGGAAAAACTGGATATCCATATACCAAAACAAACAAATAAACAAACTTCAACTGGTATCTTGTATCAGATAAAAAAAAAAATCCAACTGTATACGTATCAAAGACTAAAGGCAAAACTATAAAACCTCTAGAAGAAAACAGAGTAAAAGTCTTTGTGACTTTGGGTCAGGCAAAGATTTCTTAGATATGACACAAAAAACAAAACCTATAAATTAACAAAGTGACAAAACTGGCTTTATTAAATTAAAACTTCTGTTCCCCAAAAGGCACTGCTAAGAGCCGAGTGTGGTAGCACACACTTGTAATCCCAGTACTTGGGAGGCTGAGACAGGAGGATTGCAGGTTTGTGGCCAGCCTCAGCTACTTAGTGAGGCCCTCTGCAACTTAGTGAGATCCTGTTTCAAAATAAAGAATAAAATAGGGCTGGGGGTAGAGCTTGGAGGTAGAATGCCCCCGAGTTCAATCTCTAATACCACACACACACAAAAAAGAACAAAAAGACAAGCCAGAGATTGGCAAAACATCTTTGGAAATCATGCATCTGCTAACAGACTTGTATCTAGAATATATACAGATCTTTCAAACTCAACAATAAGAAAAACAACAAAAAAAACACCCATGATACAGCATACAGAAGACTTGCATGGATACACAAAAGAAACAAGGATGGCTAACTAGCACACACAACAATCTTCAACTTAATTATTCACTAAGGGTATAGAGATTAAAACCATAAAGAGATCATAGTTTTTAGAATATCTAAGATGAAAAAGACGGATCATACCAAGTGTTGGTGAGGATTGGAACAACTGGAATGCTCAGTTGATTCTGTTGAGAAGGTAAATGGCATAAATACTTCAGGTTGCAGTTTGGTAGTTTCTTATAAACTTTTTTTGTGTGGAATGGGGGCACTCTATCTTCCAGATACATTCTCAGCCCTTTTAAATTTTTAAATTTTGAGACAGAGTCTCAATAAGTAGCTGAGGGTCTCATTAAATTGCCAAGGCTGGCCTTTGACTCTCCTGTCTCAGCCTCCAAGTACTGGGATTATAGATGTGCACCACCACACCTGCCCAGTTCCTATAAATGTAAGCATATGCCTGCCATATGATCCAGTAATTGTACTGCCAGTGTTCACTCAGGAAGAATAAGGGTTTTAAAATGTACCCAGGAAGCCGGACGTGGTGGTGCACACTTGTAATCCCAGCATTTGGGAGGCTGAGACCGGCGGATCCAGGTTCAGCTACCTAGTAAGGCATTCCACAATTTAGTGAGACCCTGTTTCAAAAATAAAGAATAAAAAATAGGGCTAGGGGTGTAGCTTGGAGGTAGAATGCCCCTGAGTTCAATCCCCAGTACCAAAAAAAAAAAAAAAAAAAAAAAAGTACCCAGGAGCTGGGCATGGTGGTGCATGCACACTTGTAATCCCAGTACTTGGGAGGCTGAGACGGGAGGATCCAGGTTCACGGCCAGCCTCAGCTACTTAGTGAGGTCCTCTGCAACTTAGTGAGACCCTGTTTCAAAATAAAGAACAAACAAAATAGGACTGGGGGTGTAGCTCAGAGGTAGAATGCCCCTGGGCTCAATCCCCAGTACCAAAAAAAATGTACCCAGGGTTTGTTTTAATGAGGTATAAGCCATGTAGACATAAAAATGCCTATCATGAAGGAAACCACTCACAGTTTTCTGTAGCATGTCATATAGAGGGTCCACATGGGGAAGCATCAGAGTTAGTCAGAAAGCAAAGAAATTTAGAGGAAAATGTAGGCAAGAGGCTTTGTTGTGTTTCTTGTGGGGAGGGCTAGGTGAGGGGGATGACCATGTTAAGCACGTTTAGGACTGGCTAATTTGGATAAGTTTGGCAGACTCACGGGTATAGGGACTGTACCTAACTGTCTGGTACCTGGCTCCCCTGGAGTAACTGAGGCAGGTGGATGGTGGTCTGGGTGTAAAAGCCTGATAAAAGAGGCAGTTGGAGGTGGGGTATATGGGCTCTTGGTTGTTAGTTTTTCATATAAAAGTTATACCTACAGGAGAGTCTTTTGCTATTTTTTAAGGATTTAGCTTACCTTGGGAGAAGCAATCGCTCCAAAATCAGTATGGCTTTAAATGTTAAAACATCAGAAACACATGATTAATGCAGTAACCCTGTCTCTATGAAAGATCTTTATATGAATGTCCATGTCAGTTTCATTTGTCTTAGTCCCAAACTGGAAACAGCCCAACTATCCATCAACAGCTAAATAAGTAAACAGATTGCAGCCAGTCGTCCCTCTGGATCTGTGGGGTATTGGTTCCAGGACTCCCAGCAGATGCCACAATTCTTAGATGCTCTAGTTCCTTATATAAAATGACACAGTATTTGCATAGAACTCACACAGTCCTTTCAGATACTTTAAACCATCTCTGCCTTAATTATAATATTTAGATTGCTAATAATACTCTATGTAACGTAAATGCTATATAAGTAGTTGTTATATAAGACAGATGTGGTGGTGCATACCTGTAATCCCAGTACTTGGAAGGCTGAGACAGAAGGATTGCAGGTTCAAGGTCAGCCTCAGCAATGTAGCAAGATGCTCAGCAACCTAATAAGACACTGTATGAAAACAAAACAACAAGAAATAAATAAAAATGCTAGGGGTATGGATTAGAGGTAGAATGACCATGAATTCAATTCTCAGAACTAACACACACACACAAAAACAGTTGTTATACTATTTGTTTAGGGGATAAGGACAAGAAAAAATGCCTGTATGTGTTCAATTCAGATGGAATTGTTTTTCAGCTATTTTTGATTTGTGATGAGAAACTTGTGACTAATGCAAGGTTATAGTCGATCCATGGTTCCTACTCACCAATGAAAGGAATCAGCTATTGATGCATGGGATGACATAGATGAATCTCAAAATAACTATGCTAGTTGAAGTGAGGACACAAAAATGGAATAGATATGTTTCCATTTATTCTATAAAATACCCAATTTATAGTGACCAAACATATATCACTGCCAGATGATAAGTAGGATGGAAGGAGATACTACAAATGGGCACAAGAAAACTTTGGGTTGTGATGGATACATCATTATCTAGAGTATTATGATGGTACTATAGAATAAACATATGTCAAGGCTTATGAAGTGGTACAATTCAAATATGTAAAGTTACTAAAGTCATTTATTCCTTCACAAAGTTATTTAAAACAACCTGTCAAGGGGATGTTTTATATTCCAGCCTTTGAAGTTATCTAAGCAGCTTTCAGAAAACTCTTAGCCCCATTTGAGATCAGAGTGGCCCAAATGATTCCCAGAGATAGTGCAGATTCAAGGTGTCTTGGGAAGCAGGTAGACAATAATTGAGGGATTCAGTTCTAGCTCCGTCACTGATGTGCCATGTCATTTTAGTCAAGTCACTGGATTTCTGCAGGTCTCAGTTTTCTTGTGTACAGTCTGAATATGTGGGGCCTGATGTGCTGTGAGTCTTTGTCATCTCTGACTGTCTCAGTCATCACTATCACTGCTGCAATCCAAAACAACTGACCACACAACTTAGAGGAAGGAATGCTTGTTTGCTCACAGTTTTTGGAGATTTCAGAAGTTCAGTTCATAGGCAGGGTCTGCGGAGCTCAGGGCATGGAGGGGGGAAGCAGAGAGAGGGAGAGAGCAGGCTCTGCTCTCATGTGATGAAGGAGAGAGAGAGAGAGAGAGAGAGAGAGAGAGAGAGAGAGAGAGAGAGGAAGGACTGCTTATAATCCCAGGGACCCTCCTTAGCAACCAAGTCCTGCTTCCAACATTGCTGCTTTGTTTTCGTGAGGGCTAGGGGACATTCTAAATCTAAACCATTACACTGATCATCTGTGATTTTGTGCTTCTGGACGGTGGACCCCAATGCCCCTGCTCAGACTTTTGTGGGTCCATGAAAGCTGCCCAGCTCAGAGACTACCACATAACCCACTTGTCAAGGGCAAAAGGGAATGCTAGGAAAGAAGGCTGAGGTAACACAAGTTGCCTGGCAGGGCACTGAGTGCTGCATTTTTTTATTATGGTAAAACATACACACCATAAAATTTACCATTGTGACCATTATTTTTTTTTTTGTGGCACTGGGGGTTGAACTCAGGGGCATTCTACCTCCAAACTATATCCCCAGCCCTATTTTTTATTCTTTATTTTGAAACCGAGTCTCACTAAGTTGCGGAGCTGAGGCTGGCCGAGAACCTGGATCCTCCAGTCTCAGCCTCCCGAATGCTGGGATTACAAGCGTGCGCCACCACGCTAGGCTCATTGTGACCATTATTAAGTGTATGGTTCAGTGGCTCAAGGCCTTTCATAGTGCTGTGCTATCATCAGCACCATCCATCTCCAGGGTGCTTTTCATCTTGCAAAACTAAAACTCTACATGTTAAATGCTGACTCCATGTTGCCCCCTACCCACGCACCTGGCCACCATCATTGGACTTCCTGTCTCTATGAATTTAATATGAATAGCACCATCCAACACACTAAATGCTTTTATGTTATCTCATTTAATCCCAGCCATAAACCAGGAAGTAGGAACTGTACTCTAAAAGAAGAGAAGAACAAAGCTGGGCACAGGAGGGCATACCTATAATCCCAGTACTTGGGAGGCTGAGACAGGAAGATCACAGTTTCATGGCCAGCCTCAGCAACTTGGCAAGGCTCTCAGCAACTTAGCAAGACCCTGTTTCAAAATGAAAAATGAATAGATAGGGGTGTAGCTTGGAGGTAGAATGGCCCTGGGTTCAATCCTCAGTATCACAAAATAAATAAATAAATAAATAAATAAATAAATAAATAAATAAATAAGCGAGCTGGGTGGCTCATGCCTGTAATCCCAGTACTTGAGAGGCTGAAACAAGAGAACTGCAGGTTTGCAGCTATCCTCAGCACCTTGGTGAGACCTTGTTTCAAAAAATAAAAATAAAAAAGGGCTGAGGGTGTAGCTTGGAGGTAGAATGCTCCTGGGTTCAATTTTTAGTGCCAAAGAAAAACAATAAAAAATTAAAATTACATGCACACAGCACTTGGTAATTTTAATTTTTTATTGGAATTTTCACATATGCACACACAGTCGAGGTTAGTATTGCATGTATGTCATTGTCAACATGATTTACATTATGATGTGAGACCATAATGCACCAATAAAAGCATACAAAAATTAAAAAAAAGTTAAAATTAAAGTAAAAGAAAAAGGAAGAAAAGAAAAACAAAGCTGCACAAATGAAAACTTGAGTGGGGAGCTTTGTATCACGCAACTAAGAAGTCATTGGCCCGGCACTGAAACATAATCACCCAAAGCCCTGATCCTTCCGTTACTGTGATCATAGAACAAGGCACTAATGAAAGGCGAGAATGTAGCAGAGACGACAGAAGTTCTGGAATAGCATACAGGGCAGTGGGATTCACTCAGTCCTCGGCGTGACTCAACTATGATGAGCCACTTAAAACCTTAGTAACTCAGTCTCTGCATCCCTCCAAGCTGTGTGTGTTAATATCTATTATTTCCTTCCTGAAACCAAGGTGAAACACAAATGCGTTCAAGTGGGTTAATCTCAAAGTGGAGCGCCGAGTAACCACAGAACATGCTTTTATGACTTTCAGTGTCGAGTCAAATGTTTCTAGAAAACACAGAACGAGATTTCAGACGGACACAACCACAAGTGGTATTCTTACCCTCAAAAACATAAACCAAGCCTTCCCTGCTGCTGTTGCAGCTGGTGGTGAATCCTAGGGGGTAGGAATTTGCAGCCCGATGTTATATGAAGGGCTGTTTGTTTCCCAGGCCAGCTGTAGCCAATCAGCCCCAGAGCGAACCAGACAACCCCACAGCCAGGCTTCAGGGTAGGAAGGATAAAAGGCCTATGGAGACACACTGACTTAAGGTGAAGGGTCGTAAATTGACAGTAGGCCCAAGAGCCCAGGACCATGGATTTGCTCTCAGCAGGCCCCCTTCTGAGTAAGCTTGCCTTGTCGACATTCAGAGATTTTTTTTAAAAACCACAAAACTATTCTTAGATTTATTCTTACTGAATGAATGAATCTTGTTCCTTTTCTATACTAGTCATTTGAGATTTATTTATTCATTATTAAAGAATTTTACAAGCATTCCACAATTTCTAGGCAGTTTGTTTTTAATGAGAACAAAAAAATCCAACCTTAGAGTCTTCTTTTCTTGTTAAAAGATTTACCACCGCTTTGAAAATAAATCAATACAATCTTTCTTTACAAAGAGAACTTTGGCTTAAAAAAAAAAGGGAATAGAAAGCATAAGACAGTAAAGTTTATTTAAGTGTTAGACAATAGATAAAAAAGGCGAAATATGTTCTGCCTTATTTGGTCCAAAGAGAGAATTATGTACTGGATCGGGAGGGGGATTTGGAATCTCACAGAAGTAACATAAGCTCTGCTTTGTAAAGATCATCATCATTCTTAAAGCCACTGCCTTTTTTCCATGTACTTCATGCATAAAGATAAAAATGCTATTTCACAAAATAACTTTTTATTTTACAAAAACACCACTTTTTTTGCAATTCATTAACTTTCAGTTTGGACACACAGTAAATATTTTACATATTGATTCACATGGAAAGGTTTTCAAAAGGCCAAGTACTTATCCACTAAATGAGAAGGATGGAAAATGGGGATGAGATTGGATATTCGCTCCCTCTCCGAGGATATTTACTACAATAAGAACATTTACTTTTATAGCACCTCAGCACCATTTACAATCTGGGCACTTACGGCAAATGTAGACTAGTCAACCAAAGTCTTCAATACATAAAACCACATCAGAATAAAATCATACACTCATCCCCTGATATAATAAATGTAGAGGGGGTGGTTATTGCCTGCATCCAAAAACCAAATCAGGGAGGGAAGGAAGGAGGAAGAAGAGGAAGAAAATTATTCTAATATAAATGTTAGGTCTGACCTATGGTCACAAAACTTAACTACTTTTGTAGTAGCCAGGAACTTCTATTTAGGTCTTTGAAATGTAAATGGGTGGGGTTAGTATGGAGAAAACACAGGATTTGGAATTAGATTTGATTCAAATCTTAGCATCGCCACTAACTAGCTGTGTGATTTTGAGTAAACACGCATCCCTCTGGGCCTTAGCTCCTAGCCTGTAAAGTGAGGGGATTGGGTTAAATCTTTCCCTTGGTCTGTGTAGCTTTAAAGACTATGATTCTTTGGTAGAGGAATACAAAGAGCCAAGGGGCCTTGGAATTACACTCAACAAAATTCAAGGGGGAATTCAAGGGAGAAGAAGGCAGACATAGTCTTTCCTGAGATAAGAGAGCAGGACCTCTCCAGAGGTCCTGAATTCATTCTTAGGAATCAGCTCTGAAGCACACAGCTCCCTGTGCAACTGTGAACAGCCCTCCAGCGGACTGTTGGTGCGTCCTTCCGACATCTCTCCTGGACCTTGCAGCAAGCTGCACCTGCCAGCTGTTCAGTGAGTGAGCTCCAGGAAAACCCTTGCTCTGGCCAGATTCTAGCCCTGTCTAGCACAAGCAACCTTAGACAAGTTTCTTCTGTGTGTGTGTGTGTGTGTGTATCCATGCATGTGACACTGGGGTTTGAACCCAGGAGCTTTCTACCTCCAAGCTACACCCCCAGCCCTTTTTATGTTTTTGTTTTGAAACAGGGTCTTGCTGGGTTGCTGAGAAGTCTCACTATATTGCAGAGGCTGTCTTGGAACCTGTGATCCTCCTGTTTCAGCCTCCCAAGCACTGGGATTACAGGCATGCACCACCACATCCAGTTGTTTCTTATTCTTTTAGAGCCCTGGTCTCCATGTGCTTACTACAGAGATATTGATATTTGCTGATGCTAAGGTTTTTAGGAAGATACAGTGAGACAGAAGATGTAGGATGCAGTCTGAGTAGCTGGACAACTATGAAGTCAAGAACATGGTGTTGGTTCTTAGTAAGCACATCCTGCCGTGTCAGCAAGCAAAAAGCAAACGACAGACAGGAGAACGATAGTGTCCTGTTCTCATTCCCAGCAGCTGCCTGAGATGCGCCCCAGTCCTCTTGATGTTATCTCTGCTCAGCTCCCAGCACGCCTGACCTCTGTCCCTGGGCTCTGTCTGCACGAGTCGAGGCTTAGCTCCCTTTCCTTGTGCCCTAAGGCTCCCTCTCAGTCCTACCTTAGCACTCACCTCCTTTGGATAACTTGCACCTGTATTTTGGATGGAAGCTGAATCTTTCCAGGCTGCCAAGCAGGGGGCCAGGGCTGTCTTTCTGTCCCCTGGTGAGGAATGATCCTCTTCACTTCCAATTATTGAGACTCTTATGGGAAAAGTGTACCCTTTTATAAAGTTCAGCTCTATCTACTCATTCAGTTACAGAGAGCAAGGCTCCCCACTGGAAAGGAACACAAAGTCTAGAGACGGAGGGAAAGGGAGAGATTCTCCACGGAGTCTGTGGACGCTGGAAGCTGCCATGCCTGATGGTGATCTGACCCTGGCCATTTTATTGCTTAACTAATTGTTATTTTTAATCTCTGTCTCCCCAAACCAATTTATTTTGATTTCTGATCTTGGCAAGTAGGAACCCTGATACCTGAGCCCTATGAGGACAGCTGAGGGAGTAGAAGGGGAGGAGGGAGGAGGGCCTGGAAACCAACGGAACGCCAAGGATGGCTTCCAACAAGTCCTCCTCCCCCGTAGCTCCTCCTCGGCTTGGCCAACCCCCCCTGAGACTAAAAGCAGGCCCTGGGCATGACAAAAGCAAGGCTCGCCTGCAAGCCCTCTTAGATCCGTCCTCGTGTTGGCTCTCTTCTTCAATAGGGACACACGGTGGGGGATGTCTAGCATGTGCAAGGCCCTGGGTTCAATTCCCAGCACCACAAACAAAAACAAAAGCAAAAACTTCGTAAATAGGGACATACGGGTAACAAGATGTTATTGCCATCTACAAAAATTGCTTACAAATGGTTTAGAAAAATATAGATGATCTTTTGGTTCTATTTAAAGGATTGCCCATGATTTTTCTCTTATCTTCAGACACTTCAAATGCACACACACAAAATTCAGTATCTGTTTATAAATAAATGATCTCTGTTCTCTTACATGGAAAAAATACTGCTCTTGAGGAGGAAAGAATTGTTGATATACTCTTTTTACAAATTGTCAGTTCTATTGATTCATTTAAACCCTATTTCTGTAGAGTCCTGAAAAAGTTCATCTACAATTTCATGGGGAAGGAGATGCCAGGGAGGAAGCAGGACACATGTGACACTCCAAGAGTTCCATTTAACGCAAAATGAAGTTCTCTGTTGTCTCTCAAAATACAAAACTCACTGAAGTTTCCATATTATTTTAAGATTCACAAAATGGATTCAGTTCTGAGGGTCAGGAATGGTTGACCACTTTGTAAAAATAAAAATACATATCCAGACTAAAAATCATACATATATTTTTCTCAGAATGATTAAATATAAGTAAATGGAAAAATACTTTTAACGTTCTTTTTTCATTTTAGCTTTAGAAAACTATATTCACATGTAAAAGATCAGTATCAGAGGTAGCAATCAATTCCACATAACACTACATAAGTATTCTATAAAACTCAGTTCAAATTTGTGCAAGAAAAATGTTAAATCTATTCATAGGCATGAATGCTGTCGTTAAGAATGCAAAATAACTTTAGAAATTGAAAACCAAGAAGAAAAACAAGTCTTGAGGGGTAAATATTCCATATATGGTTTTTATGCAAAGGCAACTTATTTTTAGGAAACAGAAAAAATATACCTTTTAGCACTTCTGGATTTATATGCTCAAAAGTGACTGTTTATATTAAAACAATATTTTAACTGTGTGTGTGTGTGTGTGTGTACAGTGTTTTAGTAATACATATATTAAGTTTAATAGCTTTCATTTTGCATGTCCTAAAATAAGTACTTGAAAATGTGGATCTGGGCAGAGAGTAGAAAGTTCATTTTTCAAATGACTAAGTGATTTTGCTCAACACATCACTGACATCATGGCCATTTCACTACTGTTCAGACACAGCACATCTGTTGGGCAATTTGCTCTGTAAAACTCAGACATATTAACTGCACCCTTCAAAGAATTCCTGAAGTGGTGCTTTCAAAGTTAGGAGAGGTTCTCTAAGAAATGACAGTCTAGATCGCTTCAAAGAGTCTTCTACAAACAAAATGTGTTTAGGGAAATAATGACGACCCACTCTTCAGTCTCCTTCTTCCCCCACTGAATTACAAAAATAAAAATATTAAATTTTCAAGCCATCAAAAGAAAACAGAGTGTAATCTCTACAACAAAAACATTGGTAGAAAAGAACAAGATTCCCCACATTTATGAACCAGCAGAAACTCTTACTTCAACCTTCTAGAATTACAGAGAGAAGGTAACCGAAACTGCAAATCTGGGAGCCTCACCAAGTCTTCTGGATTTCTAGTTAGAATAAGAATCTCTGAGAAGCCAGGCATGGTGGCGCATGCTTGTAATCCCAGTACTTGGGAGGCTGAGACAGGAGGATCCGAGTTCGCGGCCAGCCTCAGCTACTTAGTGAGGCCCTCCGCAACTTAGTGAGACCCTGTTTCAAAATAAAAGAATAAAAAATAGGATCGAGGGTATAGCTCGGAGGTAGAATGCCCCTCTGTACCACAAAAAAAAAAAAAAAAAAAAAAAGAATCTCTGAGGAATTTTCTTTTTAAAACTTGCTCCCTAAGTCATTCTTAGGTAGAATGAAATCCTCAGGCATGGGAGCCTGAGGAGGTGAGCCACCTGGAAATCTCTCTAGACACACAAGGTGTTTTCTAAGGCACCTTCTCTTTGATACCTACCTGTTTTGTGACTTCTTTTTCCCTCCATTTTTTGGGAAATGGGGTTGGAGAACATTTGGGAGGTGGAAATGTGGGTCATTCTGGCCTATCTCCTCCTACCAGCTTTCTGCAGACAAAGGCTGGACCTATTGCATTTTCTTTGTTTAACACACCAATTGGGGACTTAAAAATACTTTATAATGATGAGATTGTATCCAGTTAGGGACTCAGTTCCCTTTATGGGTTTGACAGTTTCCTGAAGTTTGTTTTTTATCTCTCTCTCTATCTCTATCTCCCTCCCCCCATCCTTTGTCTAAATTGAACTCAGGGGCTTTCTACCTCTGAGCTACACCCCCAGCCCCATTTTATATTTTATTTTAAAACAGGGTCTCGCTAAGTTGCTGAGGCTGGCCACGAACCCACTAACCTCCTGTCTCAGCCTTCTAAGTAAGGGGATTACAGGTGTGCGCCACCAGGCCTGGCTTAATTCTCTTTTAAATATTGAATTAAAAAAATTCTGTAAAGTCAGAATTTCTTCATTCTTTCTTTTTTTTTCTCCCATTTTTTTGCAGTGCTGTGAATTAAACCCAGGGTCTCCTTGCTAGGCAAGTGCTCTGCGACTAAGCTACATCTCCAGCTCCAGCATTTCTTTATTTACACCATATAACTTAAAAACAGTCCATAAACAAGAATGGGAAACTTCTGAATTTTCTTTAAGCTGTCACATCTTTAGAGAAGTACTAAAAATAAAAACAGCCCTTATAAAAGAGGCTATAGATATCCTTGCCATTCTGGAATTCGAGGACCCAGCAAGAAGTTGACTGGTTGCAAACAGAAGAGTGCTCTCACCAGAGCTACACCAGGCCAGCACCCTGATCATAGATCTCCCAGGCCCCAGAACTCCAGAACCAACAAACTTATGTTGTTTATAAGCGAAATAATACTAGTAAAAATAAAAGAAGTATTGCAAGGGGATTTTTATATTATTTTTGGTATCATGCATCTTTCCTGACCAAATGTTGTAACTACAATAATAATTGTTGACATTATTTTAAGTAGGTTGTTTTCTCCCTTCAACAGGTAAATGCTAAATGTCTTACAGAGGCAGAAGAAATTCATAGGCTGGTTACTTAGTAAACACTTCTTTTCTGGCTTTGTCTTTCCTGAAGTCTTATATGATTCTTTTGCAACAATTAATTGTCAGACCAGCTCTTGTAAGAGGGATGCATGCAGCCGGGCGTGGTGGCGCACGCTTGTAATCCCAGCATTTGGGAGGCTGAGACCAGAGGATCCGGGTTCGCGGCCAGCCTCAGCTACCTAGTGAGGCACTCCGCAACTTAGTGAGACCCGGTTTCAAAATAAAGAATAAAAAATAGGGCTGGGGGTGTGGCTCAGAGGTAGAATGCCCCTGAGTTCAATCCCCAGTATCACCACCAAAAAAAAAAAAAAAAAAAAAAAAAAAAAAAGAGGGATGCATGCATAGATGCGCACAGTGCTTAATTATAAGTTTGTAATTTGAGCCTCCAACTGTAATCTTCATAATCCACACCAGGCTGTGTTCGTGAGTAAAGCACCAACGTCACAGTGAAATGGATAGTGAGGAACATACCAGAGTTATCCATGATCAGGCTGCTTACAATTGCTGATTTTCCAGCAACTCAACTGTTTGCACAACTGCTAGAGATGGGTCTGAGATACAAGAAGTATGAACTGCAGATGTAGACTCTTGGGGTAAGGGCTAGCTCACGTGGAGGAAGACTTTGCTTGCATTCTTCTTGCAACTCCAAAATAAAACCTCTGAAAATTTCAATCCTATACTCAATCAAATTCCAAAGTGTTCTTTGATCTCTAATGAAAACCCAAATAAGATGATAATCATTAACTCAGATAAGTCCTCTGTTTACAAAACCATTGTGGATATGTGGCTGCTGTAAATAACTCTTTGTCTAGGAATGGAAACACTGGGCAGAGAAGCAGGATATATAAATTATCAAGAATGTGAGAGAGGAAGGAGGGAGGAGGGGTCAACGAGAGAAAGCAGATACACGAGAAACTTGGAGGACCCTAAAAGGCAGGCGAGGAGGACCTAGGGAAGAAGCAAGGACGAAACATCTAAAAATAGCAGCGCCATAGGAAATGGTCCTGAAGATATTCCATCTGCCATTGTGCTCCAAATCCTGCCATTGAGAGCTCAGGTCTATAAAAAGCCATCTTTTAAAAACGATCATCTCCTTCTTCCTATCTATTCAGCAAGGCTACTGATTACACAGGTCTCTGCCCCAGGATTTCTCAATTTCCTACTTTAATAAGTCAGTCACATGTTATGCTGCTTTCTCTTTGGGAATTTAAACATACCCCAACATTAAGTCAATAGATACCCCTGTTGTTTTTGCAACCAACCATGAGACATGAGGACATAGCAGATGCATGAGTTGTAAATGCACTTTTTTTTGAGGGGGGGAGAAGGAGGGTACTAGGTATTAAACCAGGGGCATTCTGCCTCTGAGATACACCCCAGCCCTTTGTATTTTTTATTTTGAAACAGGGTCTCACTAGGTTGCTGAGAGTCTCACTATATTGCTGAGGCTGTCCTCAAACCTGTAATCCTCCTGTCTCAGCCTATCTGCGTACTGAGATTACAGGTGTGTACCACCACGCCCGGCTATAAATACATTTTAAAATGTGCATACTTTTTGCCCTTAGCAGGGCTCGCTCCACACTGACTTTCACTTATTTTCTTTTCTTATATTTCCCTTTACTTTTTGCATTACAAAGGATGTTAGGTAAATATTTTTTGTCTCGGTTTTCTTAACATTAGTCAATTAAAGATGTGTGAATGACTGTTGTGTCTTTGATAATTGGTTAAATGAGAACCAAGCTTTGAAAATTTAGCCCCACATTATTATTTAAAAATATTGGGGAACAAAAGAAGGTACTTCAGGTGAGTGAGGGCAGATACTAGTAGAACAGTGGAGGAGGATCTGGAGAGGGCGGTAGGGAAGGGAAGGGGAGACTTGATGAAAGAAATAGCTCAAATAATGGGCTCACACATGAAGTTACAATACTAATTTCATCATTATGCATGGGGAGGTGGAGGCAGCGGGGTGATTCAGAGGGTGCTGGGAGCCATCTGAGAACCGCACACCGAGATTAACATCTTGGACCGGTTCGGCAGGGTACACAGTACTGGCTGGGTGGAATCCATCCACAAGCAGACAGACTTCTAGGGACCTGATGGAATCAGTAAGATCGTGGACTTTGAGGTCTTCTCCATCTACCAGCAATGTTTAACCTTCCTTCCTCTAGGCTTGTCCTATGACGGCCTTGCTGTCTTTCCTTATCTTGACCTACGACAATTTGCTGGCTCCTGTGTTTAATCATCTTTTAACCTTCGTTTAAACCTTCTATAAAAGAAAAGCGCTGGCTGCAGGAGGACAGGAGATTGGTGCAGCCTCCTCTCCAGCTGCCCCAAATATCAAGTATTAAATATAATAATGACTTTCTCCAAATTATAATATCTAACTTTGAGTTATTTCATGCAAGAGATTTTTATACGAGAGACTTATCAACAGCAGCTTTCTGCGGTAAGACTACAGAGCAAGTAGTGTCTGCAACAGAGGGAAAGATACCAAGCGCTGTGTGCATGTATGTTTCTACTACTTTGAACCTCATTATGATGTAGAATTACAATGGACCAATAAAAAGATAAGACTGAGTAGGCATGGTGGCACATGCCTGTTATCCCAGTACTTTGGAAGCTGAGACAGGAAGTTCTCAGGTTCAAAGCCAGCCTCAGCAACTTAGCGAGGCCCTCAGCAACTTAGCAAGACAATGTTTCAAAAAGAATAAAAAAAAAAAAAATTTAAAAAGGGCTGAGGTTGTAGCTTAGAGGTAGAATGCCCCTGGGTTCAATCCCCAGTACTACACATATACACACTCACATACAAAAGATAACACTGAAATGAATGTTTGAATAAAACCCAAATCCCTATGTAATAACACGTTTTATCAATTTAGTTATATTTATCCTATTTATTGCTGGGACTTTTTAATTCTTATGTCTCTACTCAGATTACATAGAAAAAGAAAGTGAACATGTGCATTACTTCTTACAGAGCTGGATTATGGATTTAAGCTGAAATGGGCCGAGAAGTCCATGATTCTCTGAAGGTGGCCAAGCCCCAAACTCCAATGAAGCCAAAGTTCTCTAGGTCAGACACTTGGTACATAATCCTACTGCGCTGGCCTGAGCTGTTGTATTATTATTATTTTAAATAAAAAATCGGGTTCGGCTTAAGACTTGTGGCTAGCAGTGGTTGGCATAGGAGGAGGCCAGACACGTCAGCCAGGCTGTCCCATCTCTAGTGGTGTGTGCCAAACCAATCAGCCAAACCCTGGTTCTCAGTGAGACAGAATGTGTCTACATTGGGAAGGTTAGTTGATTAGTGAGTGGTAACAGCACCATGAGCAGAAGCAAAAACAGAAGGTCTCTGAGTCCCCATAGTGGTGGGGCACAAGTTTAGAAGAAACGGATGCCTGCCCCCAAGAGGATGACCCCGTAACAGATGCCGCCAGCTGCCGTGTGCAGAGGCTTCTGCAACCACAGCTGTATCCTGGATGGCTTTCCTGTTCCAGGCGATTTCTATGCACACTTCCCTTCTCGTTTCTCGGCTTTAAACTTTCTTTTTTCTCTTTTTGCAGTACTGGGGATTCCACCCAGGGGCATCTCACCTCTGAGCTACACCTTCAGCCCCATTTGGCTTTTTATTTAGAAATAGGGTCTCACTAAGTTGTTGAGGCTGGCTTCGAACCTGTGATCCTCCTGTCTCAGCCTCCCAAGTACTGGATTACGAGTGTGTGCCACCATGCCTGGCAAATTAATTTGTGTGTGTGTGTGTGTGTGTGTGTGTGTGTGTGTGTGTGTGTGTTACTGAGAATTGAACCCAGGGCCTTGAATGTGCTAGGCAAGTGTCCTACCACTGAGCCACATGCTCAGCCTTTGACTTCCTTCAATTCAGGGAAGACAGCTTACACCTCTCTGCTCTCTGCAAGCTGAGAGAATCTACTAGCAATCCGTTCGTCGCTATTTGTCCTCTCTGTCCTTCTACTTTTTAGTGGTGTAAGAAAACAATTGCAGCATGATATGGATTAATGTTTCCCCCCTGCTACAGATTACTCTAGTTTTGGTCTTTGACACTGGTAATAAATTCTTTTTCTCTTCTTGATATATATTACACCTTTTTACTACCAAGAACTGTACGAAGATTTTTTTTTTAAAACTCACTTTTGGTATTAAACCCACAGGGATAACAGTGATGTTGCTGTTGAGCTAGACAGTCATAAGAATGACTGTTACTACAGTGCGTAGTTATAGGACACCCTTGAAGGGTGATTTATTCTGTTCAGATTCTCAACAGTGTTTAAGGCTGACAGTCATTCTCTGACTTCTTGTCTTTCTGTATAAAAACAGCGCTCAGCATCTTTGCCCCCTTCGTTCTTCACTCAGCTCTTCTGTGTATCTCATTTGTTTCTGAGACCATCTTATCTATGTTGAGAAACCAGCCTGACACTGTCTTTCTCATATGAAGACCCTGCATCAGTCTATGAAGACAGAGGATTGCAGATTATTAGGTCAGAAGAGATCACCTAGTCCAAGCTTCACAACTTATAAACTTAAATTTAAAATCCTACACTCAATCCATTTACTGGAAACTTTGTTAAATAAAAGTTTTTGAATGATTTATTGGTGCCCTGTAATTATACATCGCAGGGAGATTCAGAGCGATACATTGCTAACGCCCTTCACGTGGGGGGTTTCCTTCTGGATCCCAGCGGCTTCCTCTCTTTCCACACGTGCTACTGAGAGGGGCGGCGATGCCTTTATGTATGAACATAGCAGTATTCATGCACTCCCTTCTTCAAGCCTCCTTTTCTCCTTCCTCAGATCCCCTTCTACTATTTTACTGGTCTCTCTCCTCCTTTTATATTAAGTTTCTCCTTTTAAAAAAATTTTCTCTCTAGTTCCCACAAATGAGAGAAAACATATACCCCTTGACTTTCTCAGACTGGATGATCTCACCCAGCATAAGGTTCTCAAGCCCCATCCATTTCCCTACAAGTGACATAATTTTGTTGTTCTTATGGCTGAGTAAAAGCCATTGTAATCCCAGCATTTGGGAGGCTGAGACAGGAGGATCTGGGTTCGCAGCCAGTCTCAGCTACTTAGTGAGGCCCTCTGCAACTTAGTGAGACCCTGTTTCAAAATAAAGAATAAAAAATAGGGCTGGGGGTGCAGCTTGGAGGTAGAATGCCCCTGAGTTAAATCCCCAGTAACACACACACACACACACACACACACACACACACACAAAGTAACTCATCACAAAACTAGAAAACAGTCTTAAAATTCATATGGAAGAATAAAAGACCCAGAATTGCCAAATCAATCAGAGCAATAAGAACCATGCTGGACACATCACATACCTGATTTTAAACTATACCACAGAGTTATAATAACAAGACAGTATAGTATTGGAATAAAAACAGACACATGGATCAATGGAATAGAATAGAACATACAAGATCAATTATCACACTTGTAGCCAGTTGATTTTTGACAAAGGTGCCAAAACCAGACACCAGAGAAAGACAACCTTTTCAGCAAATATTATTGGGAAAACTAGATATCCATATGTAGAGGAATGAAATTAGACTCCGATCTCTCATTCTGCACAAAAGTCAACTCAAGATGCTAAATAACATAGATTTGTATGGGGCACCAACTCTGAGCACAGCAGACTAAACAGATATTTTTCACAGTAACTTGTGTCTCCCTGGTGGTCTAGTGGTTAGGATTCAGTGCTCTCACAGTAACTCAGCTTTGGTTAGTTGCAAAAAGGCCCTATAAACCAATTAATGAAATAGTAAACAACTAACTAGTTAAGCTATAATCAATTAGAAAATTTCCTGTTTGGTAGGTAAATTGACTCCAGGCATGAGAAATAGGGGAATATTTATTATCATCAAATTTTAATATTGTCAAAAAATTATCTTTTTTCCCTAACCAAATCACATTATCTTTAAGGGGCTGGATTCTAAATTTACTCCTCAAGTGAAATCTTGTTATTATTTATTTATTTATTTATTTATTTATTTATTTATTTATTTATTTATTGCGGTACTGGGGTTTGAACCCAGGGGCATTCTACTTCCAAGTTACACCTCCAGTTTTATTTTACTATTGTTTATTTTGAAAAAGGGCTTCAGTAAGTTGCAACGGGCCTCACTAAGTAGCTGAGACTGGTCAAGCACCTGAGATCCTCCTGTCTCAGCCTTACAAGTACAGGGATTGCAAGCGTGCGCCACTATGCCGGTTCAAACCTGGATCAAATTGTTGCTTCTGGCCAATTTCTAATTCAAATTCCAAATCCTGAACACAGATGAATGTTCCTCCCTCAGATTCACGCAGCTGCTCCTGGGTTTCCAGGCCCTGCATCTTGCAAGCCCACCTGCACCCCACCTCCCTCTCTGCCATTTAGCCTTCTCAAGCATCGCTCTTTCTCATCAGGGGGTCTCCTCCATTCACAACACAACAGTTCATGCGCTCCTGCTTTCTGAGATGTTCAGCCCACCCTGGAGCATGTGGCATATATGACGCTTGTCGTAGCCCTCAGTACTTACAGCCCCCGAGGGAATGGCCCCACCCTCAGGTTCAGGTTCTCTGCTAGGGCTAGCATGGTAAGAAGAAAGGAAAGAGAAGACGGGGGACAGGCAGGGGGATGTAGTATTAAGTACATACTACATTTAATACCTTAGTATTAATTTCTTTTTCAGTTTGGGGGTTGAATCCAGGGGCATTCTACCTCTGAGATACACCCCCAGTCATATTTTTAGTCTTTTTTTGAAACAGGGTCTCACTAATTTGTGGAGAGCCTCAACTAAGTAGCTGAGGCTGGCCACAAACCTGGATTCTCCCATCTCAGCCTCCCAAGTACTGGGATTACTAATATGTGCCACAACGCCTGGAAGTATTAAAGTAATATTAACCTTAAGGATTAAGAAAATTCAACAGAGTTCTGATTTTTCCCATGAGTGTGTGTGTGTGTGTGTGTATGTAATATATATACATATATGTATATGTATGTATACACACATATATATATATATATATATATATATTTCAAAAAGAAATCTTTTTTGTGTGTGATTGTGTGGTACTAGGGATTGACCCCAGGGGCATTCTACCTCCAAGCTACACTCCTAGCCATACACACACACACACACACACACACACACACACACACATACACACACACACATTTTTTTGAAATGGTCTTGCTAGGTTGATAAGAGTCTCACTTACTGAGGTTCTCTTCAAACTTGCGATCTTAGAGGCCAATCTAAGAATCTGATTGTTATTTATGTTAATATACTTTTTATAGGTGACACAGTTGCAATTTTTAATAAGTCAAGCTGGCATTATCTGTCTGTGTTGAGCTGGCTCCTTCCAAATGATCAAAAACAGAAGCTCCCAGTTAAGTACTAATCAGGTCTGACCCTGCTCAGCTCCCTAGATCAGACAAGATGGAGCATGTCAGGGTAGATTTGAGGCCAACCTCAGCAACTTAGTGAAACTCTGTTTCAAAATAAAAATAAGGCAGGCGATATAGCTCAAAGGGAGAAGGCTTCTGGGTTCATTTCCCAGTGCCACCCCAAACAAACAAACAAACAAACAAACAAACAAACAAACCCAGAAACTTGATTCAGATTGTTTTTATCATTTATGTCTTTTTAACATCACAAGTTTGACAAGCCTGGTGTATGTGTTTGCTATATGCAATTAGAGTCCATCCAGTGACTAGACTCAGAACTCAGTGGAAATACTCACTCAGGAGTCATGATCTGACCCCAGTCACTGGCAATCATCTGTAGGCTAAGAACAATGCTAATACGTTCCTTTTCCAACTCAAAAAGATGATCTGGGAATGAAGCTATTCAGGAGAAAGGGACACAGAATTTCAGGAGCAAAGCATATCCTGGTCAAAGTTCAAGAATCCTCCTTCCTGTGTGGTGTGACACTGCCTAGAGGGAAAGTGTCGGAGGGAAAGAGGATCTGCTCGTGACACAGTGAAATTCAAATTCTTCAATAGAAGTGAGATGATTTTCTGTCACTCGGATGCCAGCCCCAGGTGCTTAGCGGGGATCATGTCCTAAAGCCCTGGGGGGGGGGTGTATTCTAGCTAGAGGACTTGGTTTGTGGAGGTGACTGGCCTTCTTTTGAGTCCCTTTGGCTTTTGGTGGCTCAGCATGGACATGCTAGGATTTACTCTTAGGCTCTAGGGGACTTCTCTGACTTCACGGCAACCACTGGGAGAGATGAACTGGTGGATTTCTTTGAAGGGATTTTGAACCTTTGGGTATGGACTTTGGGCAAAAATTTCAAAACTACACATCTCAATGAAAAACAAACTTCAGATGTCTAGTGGATAAGGGGCAAAAAAATGGACTCTTTTCCAGAGAAAATTATTTGAAAAGAAAAAAAAAAAAGCTTGTAGGGAGAGTAGAGAAAGTTAGTATATATTTTGTAGACTTCTGTCTATGTATTCCATCTTTTTGTAGCTATTAAAAATTAAAAATAGCATTTAAAATTTTTATCATTATGGAGAAAGGCTCACCAAGTGCTCTGTGCGTTATGTCTCTGTCACTCTGAACTTCATTACCATGTATGATTACAATGTACCAATTAAAAATATTCATCATTATTTGCTAGTATACAATTGATTTTTTGTCTTGGCTTTATATTCTGTGACTTTGCCAAACTCCCTTAGTTCTAGCTGTAGATTCATTTGGATTTGCTGTGTAAGCTATCATGCCATCAGTGAACAGAAAACATTTTATTTCTTCCTTTTTATTTGAATGCATTTTATTTCTTTTTCTGGGTCTCATGTATTATCTAGGACTCCCAGTGTCATGTTGAATTATACTGGTGAGAGTGGACATCTTTGCTTTGTTCCTGGTCTAGGGAAAAGCCTGCAGTCTTTCACCATTAAATCTCTTGGCTGTAGGATACTCATGGATACTCTTTATCGGTTTGAGGAAGTTCCCTTCTATTCCTAGATCCTGAGTTTTATGAGGAATTGACATTGAATTTTGTCAAATGATTTCCCTGCATAAACTTATGTAATTATGTGACTTTTCCTTTTTTTTTTTTTTAGATTGTCAATATTGTAGAATAATCTGATATTAGAATATGGAATAAGCCCCGTATTCCCAGGATAAAACTCACTTCGTTGTGTTGTATCGTTATTTATATGCATCGAAGCATTGGATTCACTAGTATTTTACAGAGAATTCTTAGCTCTGTGTTCATGACTTTTCTTTCATTGTAATCTCACTGTTTTGATATCAGAATAATACTAACCCCATTGAGTAGGATGTGTTCTTTCTCTTTTTCTGGAAGAGATCAGGAAGAAATAGTATTATTTGTTCTTTAACTATTTAGTAGAATTTCCCAGTGAAATCATATGGGTCTGAAAGGTTTTAAACTATAAATTCAATGTTTTGGAATGGAAGACTATTATTTTTAACATCTTGGATAAATTTGGGCTGTTTGTGGGTGTTTTATCATTGTTGTTGCTTTTGAGGAAGTAGCACATTTCATCTAAGTAATCAAATTTACATGCATAGAGTTAGTATTATATGTGGGGTTTGGAGCGATATCCCTTCTTTAATTCTTGATACTTGGAATTACCGTCTTCTCTCTTTTTCACTTGCCAGTCTTGCTAGAATTTTATCGGTTTTATTGTTTTTTAGCCTGAAAATTTAGCTTTAGGCTTCATTTATTTTTTTTTCCTTTTGGTTTCACTTATTTTATTGTCTTTCTGGTTTTAGTTTTATTGATTTCTGCTTTTTATAATTTCCTTCTTCCTGTTTTCTTGGGTTTATTTTTGCCCTTTTTATAATTTCTTGCAGCAGAAATTTACTGCTTTGAGATCTTCTTTTCTAATATAAAATTCTGAGTTTCCTTTTAATCATTCTTGTAGCTAAATCTCACACATGTTGGATTATTTCGATTTTTGCTCAGTTCAAAATATTTTAAAATTATTCTGAGACTCCCTCTTTGAGTTTAAACACTTGTTTGATTTTCAAGTGTTTGGAGATTTCTCTGTTACCTTTCTATTTGTCTCAAGAGTTTGGGCTTACTCAGAGCATTTTTTTTTTTTTTTTTTTAGTGGGACTGGGGATTGAATCCAGGGGCATTCTACCTCCAAGTTATACCCCCAGCCCTATTTTTTATTCTTTATTTTGAAACAGGGTCTCACTAAGTTGCAGAGGGCATCACTAAGTAGCTGAGGCTGGCTGCGAACCCGGATCCACCGGTCTCAGCCTCCCAAGAACTGGGATTACAAGCATGTGACACCATGCCCAGCTTACTCAGAGCATTTTTATAGTAGATACTCTAACTTCTTCATCAGATAATTCCAATTCAGGCAGTGTTATTATTTGTTAACTGTCTCTTGTTTGGGGAGGAATTTGGTATTGTATCCTAGAAGTTTTGACTGTTGTGGTACAGCCGGGGGTGGTGGCGCACATTTGTAATCCCAGTATTTGGGAAGCTGAGACAGGAAGATCTGGGTTCACAGCCAGCCTCAGCTACTTAGTGAGGTCCTCACGACTTAGTGAGAAGCTGTTTCAAAATAAAGAATAAAAAAATAGGACTGGGGGTGTATCTCGGAGGTAGAATACCCTTGGGTTCCATCCCCAGTATGCAAAAACAAACAAACAAACAAACAAACAAAACCAATAGGCACTCCCCATATTTTTGGAGGCATGGTTCCTTTAATTAGTGAGAAAACGTCTCCATCTTCAGAATTTTTGGCTCCTACTACCTCCAGTGCTGTTGTTGCCATCATGAGTTTACTTGTGAGTTTGGAGTCAAGAATACAGAGAAATGGAAAGAAAAGTAGAGAATGGTTCTCTCTGAGTGTTAAGAGACTCCTTGCTTCTGAGTCAGAAATAAGGGAGTCTCCTGTGGGTGTCCCTATTGGCACCAATATCATGTCCTGGGGGTGAGCTACATGGAGCTCAGGCTGGGAGATGCTGGGAAAACAAATGAGGTGAACTCCCTGCCAGTTCAGTGGAAGTTTGAATTCCAATCTTCTACCCTAGAAGACTTTTCAGTCTTCTAAAAGTTGCTTCATGCATTCTGTGTAAGTTCTACAATTGCATTTGAAGGGGAGACAGGGTGTCTTTGCTCCATCTTAATCAGAACAGGACTTGCACTATTACTATTATTTAATATTGTTTTAGAAGTGCAGGACAATGCAATAAGACATGACACAGATATGAGATTATAATGCTTGAAAATAAGACAAGATGGTTACTGCTTGCAAATTATAAGAGCTAATAATTACTTATTATTGTGTGTCAAATATATCTTTAGAAATTTATATATTCACTACCTTATGTGATCCTCATAATACACTTGTGAAGCAGATGTTATTATAACCTTTTCCATTTTACAGATAGAGAAAGTGAAGCCAAGTTAAATTATCAATATCATATAATCGGCAAAAGAGCCTGCATATTAGCCCAGGATGATTAGAGTTATAAAACCTGTGCTCTTAATCAAAGATAATATGTAGAAAAAATTACTGAAAAAGATTAAGAATGAAGCAGACAGACCTTAACAAATATTAAGACAAGTTATCAAGGTATAATAATGAAAATATTTTGGCACTGACACAAAAAGACATATAGATGCACATGACATCACAGATAATTCTAAAACAAAATCTGTAACATATAAGGAATCAATATATAATACAGGAAACACCACAAAACAAGAAGGATAAAATAAATTGTTATAGGATAATTTCTTGACTAGTTATAAAAGAATAATTTATGATTATATGCTATAACATATAAATTAAACTAAATTCCAAATAGAAATACATTAAAGAGAGAAACATCCAATAAACTGGAAAAATAGAAGTAAATATTAAATCTCTCGAGGGGAGTATTTTCTGCTAAATGAGTGAGAGCAGAAGCTAGAGACAATGGCATTCATCTTTCATTCCAGCTACTCAGGGGGCTGAGGCAGGAGGATTGCCAAGTTTGAGGCCAACTTGGAAAACTTAGCAAGATCCTGCCTAAAAATAAAAAATAAAAAAGGGATGTGAGGATAGCTCAGTGCTAGAATGTCCCTGGGTTCAATCCCCAGGACCACCAACCCCTAGCCCCCCAAGAAACAAAAAAACACCAACAACAAAAAATGAAAGCAAAAGCAAAAACAAAAACCCAAGAACAAAAACAAAAAAACTCTAAAACCTGATAACAGCAACCATTATTTATTATATTAAAAAGTACAAAAACTCACAGGTAACTAAAATGAAAATATTTTGGAAAGAATATTCACACAAATAGGTAACAGGTATAATGTTATTAATATAGTAAATATAGTGTTAATACAGTAAATACATATAAATGCATATACATTTTAGGAAATATTCAGACCGTAAGTAGGAAAATAGATGAAAGATAGAAGTAGATACTTCTTTACTCATGAAAAATTAGACATGAAAAATATTCAACATTACTAAGAAATGCACATTGAAATAGGACCATAATATCACATTCTAGCTTCAAAAGGTATAAAATGACATGGCACTGGGGCTCTTGATATAAAACTGTAAAATGGATTAAAAAAGAAACAAAAGAAATTTTAGACACTGAATTTGTAATGTGTAAGAAGATCATTAAAAATAGAATTACAGCTGGGTGTGTTGGCACACGCTTATAATCCCTGTACTTGGGAGGCTGAGACTAGAGGATCTGGGTTTACGGCCAGCCTCAGCTACTTATAGTGAGGCCTTCTGCAACTTAGTGAGACCCTGTTTCAAAATAAAGAATAAAAAATAGGACTTGGGGTGTAGCTCAGAGGTAGAATGCCCCTGGGTTCAATTCCCAGTACTGCAAAATAAATAAATAAATAGAATTACAATTAGAGACATTTCTCGGAATATATCTCAAGGAAATAATTCCGAATACAACAATGATATCTAATTGTCTAGTGAAGTATGTGTGTGTGTTTTATATAAGTGGAAGAAATATAAATATATAACCATAGGAAATTAGAAAAGTCATTTGTGTTGCTGTTTTATGGAAAACTATATAGTCATTAGCCTTGTCTATAAATCGCTTATAATAACATGAAACGCTTAATCTTAAAAAATTGATAGCAAATACATTAAGAAACGAAAGGCAGGAATGATGGCACAGGCCTGTACTCTCAGTACTTCAGAGATTAAGACAGGAGGCCAGCCTCAGCAACTGAATAAGACCCTCTACAACTCTGTGAGACCCTCTTTCAAAATAAAAAATAAAAGAGGGCTGGGAATGTAGCTCGGAGGCAGAATGCCCCTGGGTTCAATCCCCACTAACACACACACACACACACACACACACACACACACACACACAGAGCAAGTACATTATGAAAAACAACCAAAGAAACTAGAAATCCAGATGAAAATCATACGCAACTAATGCTGAGAAGAACCTTTTTTACTATATGTTAACAGCAGTTACCATTCATTTTTCTTTTCCTTTTTTTTGCGGTACTGGGGATTGAACCCAGGGGCATTCTACCTCCAAGCTATACCTCTAGCCCTATTGTTTTATTCTTTATTTTGAAACAGGGTCTCACTAAGTTGCAGAGGGCCTCACTAAGTAGCTGAGGCTGGCCACGAACCTGGATCCTCTGATCTCAGCCTCCCCAGTACTGGGATCACAAGTATGTACCACCACGCCCGGCTCCATTAATTTTTCTTAATCTCTTTCTATATTGAAATCTATGCTAAGGATATATTACTTTTATGTTTTAAAATGTTCTTTGTATTCACATATTTACATGTATATTATTTAATGCATAATAATTTAAAGCAAAACTATGTCCTCTGCACCTAAAAAATTACCAACAGAACTCACTTATGCATTTGAAAGATCTGCTGAGTATGAACAAACACATTGACATAAACCCTTGTTTTTTAAGATCATGTGTAGAGAAGGAGTGTTTTTAATAAAATGTCATGACATCAGTTTAAAAAGGGAACAAACAAATAATTAAGTCTAATGCTTAGTCTTTAGGCTGAACAGAATATTTGCGAAGTCAACATCTTCCAAATATAACATCTTTATTGTTTTCAAGTTCAGACTTGGCACTGCCTGGTAGAGTTATAAATAGTTTATAATACTTTATGTAATAATGTGATTTGGTTCTGTTTTTCAAAATACATGAACAAAAAAAGTGGGGGGAGCTCAGACCATAATGTAAAAAACAAAGCCTGGACAGACAGTTTTGGCCTTGGGTCCACTTTCGGTGCTAGGAATCTCAAGAAAAGCAGGTCTGCTCAAAGGTTGTGTGACTTTCCAAAGATGATGTGGGTATGACAGAAGAAAATTCATTCCCTGCTCTGAATCCCCACTGGGCAAGCCCACTCCCCAAGGCCGAGGGATGCTCTGCTGCAAGTCCAGGCACCTGGCTTTGAGCAGGAAGTAACACTCCTAGGTGCAGTCACGCGGTCTCTGCAGGCTCCCGTGTGCCCGTGCACAGCTGCCTGGGGCAGAGAGGACTACATCCTGACAACGGCCACGAAGGCAAATCCGAGTGTCTGCAAACCCTGTGTACCTAGACAGCCTGCACTGTGGTGGTGAGGGTAATATGTTCACTTTCGGAAAGGATTAATAATCGCCAGTGTTCTCTCAAATGTGATTCGATGCAATGAATCTTTTAAATAAATACACTAGATGAGTGCTGCCCCTTCAAAGGGATTATCTTATTTTAATGATGCCACCATCATTGAAACTGCCTTTGATATTCCACTTTGGACCCTGACCCCAGAAAGTAGGGTACATTTAAGAAATATCTTTTCAGTGAGTCCCGCATTTACCTTTAGGGTAGGTTTGTAAGCATTCAGAAAGAATGAGCCATATGCATAAAATTCAGCTACACTCTGAGCTGATTTCAAGGGGCATACAGTGTATCCCTGTTACGACGCAGGGCTTGATAACTGCTTAGTCTACGGCTTGATAACTGCTTAGTCACTGTTTCTGGAAGAACTAAGTTCAGAATGTGTTCTTATTGGTGGTGGGAGCTTTCTTTGCAAATCATCAGGTGAGATTCTAAAGCAAAGTAAGGAAGCTGCTGCCTTATGTTATAAATCACTCAAAAGTCTCTACAGACTATTGAGACCAATCACAGAAAGGTTTTCAGCAAAGGTAGGATCGTCAGTGTAAGTTGACAGTCTACAAAGATAACCGATCATTTGACTATATTTTGGTATAACTGCTCTCCAAACAGTCCTTATATGTTATAGTTGATTACCATATTAGAATGATGTGACCTATAAGAGATGTATATTGGACAAATGAATGTTCACATAATTAATGCTTATCCCTTGAAAAGTCCCAGCTTTAAAAATCTCATCATTTTGAATATAACCTAAAAATATTTCCCATTCCTCTCCACTGACCCTTTTAACATAGAGGTTTGAAGACAATTTGCACATTTCTTGATGACTCAGAACTATCTTTGCAAACATCAATTACTCATTATGTTTGGAGACTCCAGAAACAATAATATGGATAAGTCCCCAGAGCATATAGAGATGGGTATATTGTTTGTCCCTCCACTGAATGGATCCATATTGCTACTTTGAACATAATTCCCATGCTCGCTTTGATCTCTTTCTCGTAGTGAGCTCTTTGCTGGAGCCAGTTCCTCTTCACATGCATGCATCTCATACTCTAATGTCCCTGGGAAGAGTAACCACAGGGTCAAATGCATTAAAATTGGGTCCAAAATACAGATGCTCCTCAATTTATGATGGGTTACATTTTTGTCAACCCATTGTAAATTGAAAATGTCAATGAGCCGGAATGCATGGAATACCCAAACCTATCGTATGTCCTCACTTGGCAACACATGCTGTAGAGTGTGGTTGCTTCCCCTGGTGGCTGGTTGGGAGCTGTGGCTTGCTGCTGCTCCCAGCATCAGCAGAAAGGATTGACACAAATCGCCAGCCCTGGGAAAGAGCCAGATCTAAAGCACATTCAGTATGGTTTGTGCTGAATGCTTATTGCTTTTGCACCATTGTAAAGCTGAAAAATCATAAGGTGAACCATCGTAAATTGGGGAGTTTGCCTAGATGCCATCAAGGATGATGGTGAACTGGGTGTGGTAGTGCACACCTGTAATCCCAGTATCTGGGAGGCTGAGACATGAGGATTGCAGGTTAAGGGACAGGCTCAGCAATGTAGCAAGATTCTCTGCAACCTAGTGAGACCCTGTTTCAAAATAAGTAAAATGAGCTGGGAATATAGCTTGAAGGTAGAATGTTCCTGGGTTCAATCCCTAGTACCCCCCAGCAAAAAAAGAGATGAAGGCAGAGGAGACTATTGCATCATGATTTCAGCATAAACACGTATTTCCTTTCATATTTTTTTTGTCTGCATTTTGGACCAATGAAATTTCATCTTACATCCTGTGAATATGGGCAGCATCACTTGAAGCCCATTTGATGGAGAATCCAAGGCTCAGAAAGTTTTGCACATAGCCAATGCCTCCCGGCTTTCACTGTTGAATCCAGGAGCATTCTATCTGCCAGTTTTTTCCCCCTGTGGTACTGGGGATTGAACCCAGGGACATTCTACCTCCGAGCTATACCCCCAGTCTTTTTTTTTTTTATTATTCTTTATTTTGAAACAGGGTCTCACAAAGTTGCGGAGTGCCTCACTAAGTAGCTGAGGCTGGCCACAAACCCGGATCCTCTGGTCTCAGCCTCCCGAATGCTGGGATTACAAGTGTGCACCACCACACCCGGCTGCCAGTTGTTTTGAAACAGGGTCTCTCTAGGTTGCTGAGTTTTGCTGAGGCTGTCCTCGAACCAGAGATCTTCCTGTCTCAGCATCCCAAGTACCAGGATTACAGGCATGCACCATCATGCCCAGCCCATGTAATCTGCGTTACCTGGGCCACTCCTACTTGTCACCCGTCAGCTCTCCTCACTGTGTGGGCGTGTGAAGTCTCAGGTCTGTCCCCCCCTCAATGCGCTGCCTCGAATAGGCTGCACTTGCACTGGAATAACATCTGAAACCTCTGGTTCACATACCTGCTCCCTGTTATCCATTTTCCCTCCGCCTCCCTGAGCAGGTTAGCTATGGAGGACTTGTGGCCTGTAAACTGAGCACCACCCAGTCCCTGAGCCTGCACCGCCCAGGCCAGAGTCGGGTGTTTCCTGCCCTAAGCTCAGTCTTCAGGGGATCCAGAGCCGACTGACCTAAAGCCTTCTCCCACTCCTACTGATGGCGTAGTCTAGGAAGCACGGCACCTGCTTTGCCTTCCTGATTTGTCCTTTAGAGGCCTTGCTGAGACAGGGACCAAAGCTTGAGTTGCACCCCGCTTAGAATTTCTACCCCTCTCCTTCCCCGGAAGGAAAGAGAAGGGAGCTATTATTGGTCCCTATATATGTGCCAGGAGGCTTGCTGGACCTGGATGTGGGCTGTTTCATTATGACCGGCTCATAGATGAGGAAGTTGAGGCTTAGACAAATCAAATAACTTATCTGGGGCCACAAGATGTTGTCACTGTCTGAAAAGAAGCTTTTCCTAATCTCTGTGGAGTTGACTCCCAAATCTAGTCTGAGCTGAGAATACCACCTGCAAGCACAGCTTACTGACTTTATACCCACTGCACACAGTTCCTGGTTTTCCCTCCCCGCTTGTCTCATTAGATCTCCCTCCTTCCATACCATCCGGGTCTAGATACAATCGATGCCCCCACCTCACTAGACTCTGGAAGGCAGACCTGTGTCTGCCCAGCGTGAAGGTCAGAAAACCCCAAGGATGCCTCTGTCGCTTTGATCACCTGTCTGGTCCCTGACACCTTGCTTTTCTGCAGACACTCTGCTTAAGTTCCAAACATGCTTTATGTCTCTTGCCCAATCTAGAAACCAACACTTTCCGCCGTATTTTCCGTTATTGTCCCATGCATGGTTTCAGCCAAATGGAACTAATTGCTATTCTGTCTGCATCTGCTATCCTTTTCTGTCTCCTTGATGTTGCTCTGCTAGAAATGCTTTTAACAGTGCTCAGTGAGCCCCCTCACCTCCCCCAGGCTGTCCCAATCCCTGCACATCAAATCCCTCTGTCCTTTAGGTTCGGCACACACACCTCCCCTGTGAAGTCCTTCCTTACACACACTTCACTTCCACTCCAGCCAGAAGCAAGTGCTTGTTTTTGACTTCTCCTGGAGCACTTCATCAGAATTCAAATGTAAATGACTCTTTGAACAAATCAGCTGTGTCAGCTATGTCATAAAAGATCTTTGTTTTTTTTTTCCTGGTTATTGTCCCTCTAAGCCTCATCTAAGGGGTTAGCTCTTCCTTTGTCTCTGAAGAAAACTCAAGCAAAGTCATAACTTTCTGATCATTTCTATTTAAGAACAAGGTTCCCACATTTAATGTAGGTTACAAAACATAGTCTCAATCCAGAAATTATGATACCTAGCCCAATATTCATCTGCACTCGATCCAAAGTCACATTTTAAAATAATTTTACAGCCTAGGTTGCCTGCAGGCTAGCTATGGTCTCATCTCTGCCCTCCTTCACTTGCTACTTGTCATTTCTGATCAACCTCTAACTGTAGAGCTAAAATGAGAAGACATAAGGTAGGGAAGATCTCTTCCAACTCTTAAAGAGAATTGAGCCAATTCTCCAAAGATTCTCCCCTCTTTTCACTTGGTGACTCAAGAAATGCAGCTAGAGTCCTGCTTGTTGCTTCTTCTTCCTTCCCTAGGCCTCCAGCCGTCCACCTGCACGTCCACCTGCACGTTTCCTCTGCTGGCCACCCCACCAGGTGCCATGCTGGGTACGTCCTCGTTGCTTTGGGTCCCCACCCCAAACACAAGTCTTATGGCTCTTTGCAGGTTGCTTTCATTTTTAGCTAAGAGAAACATAAAGCAATGCTTTCCCTCTTCCATCATGTTCTTGGGCTCATAGGCTTAAAATTCATTTTTAATTAAAAAATCATTGCTGGGCATGAAGGTGTAGAGTGGGCAAAATCATGGAATGCTGACTTAGTGACTTGGCTGCTTTTCTGTGGTGGGCTGTATTTCTGGAGCAGGAGAAAGACAAGTTCATTCGACCATGCAAATTAAATTACAAGACTTGGAATCACTATTCCTGTGAAAATGTGTTCTCTATACCGTGTTTGTTCTGACATTTTTTCCCCAGATTTTTACCATAACAGTTCCATTTGGCCTTTAAATAACACAGGACTGGTAAATGTCTCTGATGAAAGAGATGATACATAGAATTCCAGGGTTGAATTTGAACATCTTTGCTTCAATGTTCCAAGTTAAAAATACCACAAAATAAACATTCAGGAATCAAAGATCAGGGGAACTATTATTGATGAGTGTAAAATTCTAAGTCTACAGAGCTAAAATAGTTTATAAATTCACCTTGGATCTTGGTATGTTAGGTTTATTTTTTAATAAGATACGTGGAAGGCAATTTCATATTTTCCTCAGTTACTGCTTCAATAATACTGAGCTATAATATATGTTATATATATTATAGGCTTAAATATATATATATATTTTGAAATATATATATATTCTTTTCTGTGTGTGTGATACCAGGGATAAAACCTAGATCCCAGATGTCATCTACTTCTGGGCTACACCCCCAGACCTATTTTATTTCTTATTTGGAAACAGGGTCTCGCTAAGTTGCTGAGAGCCTTACTAAGTTGCTGATGCTGGCTTCAAACCTGAAAGTGTCCTGTTTCAGCCTCCCAAATACTGGGATCACAAGCATGCACCATCATGCCAGGTTAGTTCTTTATATTTTAGCTAAATCATTCATGGAGTAACTAAAGATACATATTGCATTCCTCCATGAGGAAGAACTATTATCAATGTCTCACTAGTTTTGATAATCCTTAACTTTTTATCTTTTAGTTATATGGAAAGAAGATAGAGGATTTGACTTCTATATTAAAGGACTCAGTTTAAAGGGTCATGTCTACCAGTTATTGCACTGACTTATAATGTTCTTTGGAATCTTGAGATAATCATAAAATAGGCAAATATTTTATACAGAAATTTCTGGAAAAGTTGATGATGGTGATTAATCATATATGACTGAAAACATATTCCAATTACAGTAAATTTAATATTATTGTGAACTTACTACATGCCAGTCTCTAGGTATATTAAAAGGTCATTCCAATAGGTATTGTTCTGATTTTATGAACAGCTGGATGATTTATCTGTTTGGGATGGTTCTTTGGATATTTATTTCTTTATAATTTTCAGTTCATAAAGTATAGTATAGGAATTTATGGCACTTGGCTGACCTCTGTTCTAGGCATTGATTTTCTGGAAGTTCATTTTACAAAGAGTTGTATATCACCACCATCATTAACTGCTATGATATGTATCATGCAAATTAAAGACTTATAGATTCACACAAGATGGTATAAGAACAAAACCTGATTATTGCCTTAAAATAGCCCATAAGCTGGTCCAGGAGAATCAATGAAGAATTTCCTTCCCAATGTATGCCAATTACACAAGTCTGTGTATAGGAAACAAGTGCTGTTCAGGTTGTATCATAACTGTGAAACTATTAAAACTTCAAATAAGCCAATAGCCCCAATCTAGAAACTTTTCATTGAAAAATTGAGTTAGAACTTATATGCTGAGGGAGGAAGGGAAGTGATTAGGAACATCATCTTTCCTGTAAGATGAAAGGAGAGAATGATCAACAAGTTTACAAAATACTCTTCAGATGCTAAGGATACAAGTTTTATTAAAAGGAAGGAAGGAAGTATGGGAGCCAAAGGTAATATAGGGGAGGTAGGTGTGCAGAGACATGAGGCCTATAACTGTGAATATGGACCTTGACCATGAGAGACACATAAGGCTCAAGGTCATGAATCTCAGGGCAATAATGAGGCAATGGGATGTCACAAAAGTGGAAAGGGAAAAGGTCCATGAGTAATGGTTTGGATTTAGAATGCTCCCCAAGCCTCACAGAAACCAGGCAGCCATGGTGGAGGTGGGGCTTGATCGACACCGAGGGATGTGGCCTTGGGAATATATAAGGTCCCTCCTCCCCTTGCTCACTTCTTTTGTTTCAGGCCTCCACAATATGAGAGCAGAGTCTCTCTCTTTCTCTTTCTCTTTCCCTCCCTTCCTTCCTCCCTTTCTCTGCTACTCGCTGCCATGCCTGAGCTCCACAGATCTGGCCTGACATAGACTGAACCTCTGAAATCTCCAAAAACTGTGAGCAAATAAACCTTCCTTCTTGTAAGTTGTGTGGCCAGCTGTTTTGGATTGCAGCACGCGAATGCTGCCTGAAGCAATGAGAAACTAAGTTCTGGATGGCCAACCTGAATGGGATGGAAGAAAGTTCCAATCAAGTTTCTAGGGATGGGAGAAAGGAAGTCGTAAAGTGTGAGAAGTAGAAGTGATTGGATACAGATATATAGAATAAGACATGGTAGAGGCATAGGGTCAAGAAGAGAAGGCCATTTAAAATCAAGATAAAAAATAGTCTAAAACTTTTTTAGAATTAAAAGTTAATGATTATATACTTTAAAGACATTTGAATTATTTTTTACTGAAGATGTGTTCTTATTCACACCACTCAGAAGTATAAAGTCCACAATATAACAATGGCCAAATGAGTCTTCCAAGTGTGTTTTCCAAACACCAATGCTGAGATCTAAGGGAATGAGCAAGCCCCCTCCCCCAGCAACATACCAGTTTTAATGACCTTATTTATCTAATGTCCTTGACTAAGTATAATAAATAATAGGTAATAATTCTGAGTTCTTTGTTGCGCATCTCCTTTATTATCCCCACTTATTCCTCTATTATGCTGCAGTAAGGCATATAATTGAAAGCATAAATTAAAACCCCCAAATGACAAACATTCCAGGGAGGAGTTATCTGCATCAGCATTCTCTGTATGTAGTAGTAGCTTATCCTTGTTCCCCGCAGTCCCTGTGGCCCAGTACCTGCTCTAGCCTGCCTACCTCAGGCAGAGGAGGATTGCTGCCTACACAAACAGGGAAGATATCTTTGCATGAGGAAATATACTCATACTATGCTTGAGCTAAAACAGGGTTAATTTAGATTCTCATGAAAAGGGATATGCGGCTTTTTTTTTTTTTTTTTTTTTGTATTGGGGATTGAACCCAGGGCATTTTACTTTTGAGCGGCATATCAAACCCTTTTTATTTTTTATTTAGAAACAGGGTTTCACTAAATTGCTGAGGCTGTCCTCCAATCTGTGATCCTCCTGTCTCAACCTCCCAAGTACTGGGATTACAGGAGTGCACCACCATGCCCAGCTGGATATGTGGCCTTAAATGGCCAGGGCTGTTGGGGTCCTTCACTGTGCCAGCTTAGCTAAAGCCACTAAGAGTGTACTGTAATTTAGGTAAGAGTTATGAATGCCACTTTATAAAGGTAGAAAATGAAACTCTTAGTTCCTGTTCATCTGAAGCCTGGGGCCCTGGCTTCTCCTTGGTTCAAGGTTGATAAACCCTGAGCTTGGAGCTCATCTCAAAGGGCACTGGAAGACGGTACCCCATTTCTTGGGGACTCCATGCTCATTAGTCACAGTCGCCAGTTAGAAGCTTTGTTAGAGAACTAAAGGAATGTGCAGCGCTACAGGGAGAGGCCCGGAAGGCCCTTTCATGACAGCACGGATGGGTGAGTCCCCATGACACGCCGGGCCGTAATCAGTGGGTCGTGTGAATCAGCAGACAGGATCAACAAAAGTAGCACAAAAATGTTAAAGTCAGCACTTGGTGGAACCAGTCATTTTATTCCAACAGAGAAGGATTTAAACATTTCCATTAGCCTAGCTGATCCCACTTATTTAAAATGACAAACACATTATAATTATTTTTACAGCAAGTTATATAATCCAGGCTACAGCCCCTGCTGGATAATTTTCTAGAAATGATTATTGACCCTTGTATACCCCTTCTTGCAACCAGGAGGGGTCAAGTTGAGGTTAATGTTCTGGCAAACCTCTTATGGTCCAGAGTAACAACTGTTTGGGGAGGGATTATTGCCCTTGTAAATGACTGACAAGGGCTTGAAATGGTAAGTCTTAATTAAGAAAATAAAAAGACTCAGTGTCTGCCTTCTCCTCATGCAGCTAAACAGCTGAGCCCAGCCTCAATCCAAACCCGGAACACAATCCAGCAAAGAGCTGGATTTATTTTTGTAGTGATTTGTTTTAGGTATTTAATCTAAAATAATATGCTCAAGTTTCAGAAATAACTTTGGGCATCAAGTGTTGAAAGAATGCTTGCTTTAGTTTTTATGAATCTTTTGTCTTTATTTCAACTGTGTCTTATTAGTGACATTGCTAACTTGTTGCTTCCAAAGAGAATTTTAGGGGAAATTGTCTCAAAATTAAAGCATGTTCAATGGAAGGAAGAAAAGCTTCTAATAGTATGTATTATAAAATATATCAAGTTTAGACAGGGTTCAATTACCCAGTGTTCTTTTTTCAAATTTATGTATCCATTTTTGTGGTACTAGGGATTGAAATCAGGGTATTCTACCTCCAAGCTATACCCCCAGCCATATTTAAATTTTAATTTTGAAATAGGGTTTTGCTAAGTTGCTGATGGTCTCGCTAAGTTGCTGAGGCTGGTCTTGAACTTGTGCTCCTCCTGTCTCATCCTCCCAAGTGCTGAGATTACAGGTTTGCAGCACTGCACCCAGTTTAATTAGTGTTTTTAATCTGGCAATTATTTTGTTTCCTAATAATGAATAATATTTTATTGATTTATAACAAAATAATTGGTAGATTAATAATTTTGACATGCCATGGAATTATATGTGGACAATCAAATTAGAGGAATAGTAACAGTAGAAAAAAGTTGAATAGAGTCTCCTTCATTTCAATGGACTTGGGGTGCTATGGTAAGTGGTAGAAATGTAATATATTTTTAGCTTGGGCAACTCTGATACCTGGGATATGGTTACACAGCTGTATGCAATCTGTTAGAAGATTTGTTGGGGAAAACTGTCTTAAGGTAGTAGAAAAATCAAAATTCTAGGGCAAGAAAGGGCTTAGGGATTTCATTATATGCCTTTAAAAATATATCCTAGTCTTTCAATAAGGAAAAGCAAGAAAGTTTTCAGTGTTTCAGAAAATATTATTTGTTCCTTTATAGTACACACCCTGAGAATTTTCTCAAAAAGGAGGGCATAGCCCTTCCCTAAAGCTCATCCTATGCTTCTCAAAACACCAGGCTCTGGCCCAGTTTATTATAGAAGTTAAAAGGAATGCACCTCCTTAGAGGTTATATAGTAATATTTCAGGGTTACATTTGTTTAATAAACTTCAAGCTGAGTTTTGGGCAGTCTATATTTCTACAGAAGCAAGCAAGAAAACTTTTCACAGAGGACATGATTTGTGAAATTCTTAGTTCTTTTATTATTTTTTTAATGTCAAAAGGGTCAAAGTAGAACTTCTTGTTCTGCCTTTTTTTTCTTTCAGGAAAACCTGAAAACTTTCCCACTACAAACACTTAAAAACAACAGGTAAAAAGACATTACTCTTTTGAAAGCATTACTGGGGTGGGGGGCGGGGAGAGAAAGAGCGAGCGAGAGAGAAAGAGAGAGCACATACAAGGGAGAGAGAGACCCAGGTGTGAGATACAGATTTCTAAAAAGCAGTGTGGTAGGGAAATAAACAGACATTGATCTTCCAGGTCTCACTAACCTAGAAGTTTAGGTTTAACTTCCTAAGTAGGAGTAGGAGTAGAAGTAGGAGCAGGAGTCAGGTGACTGTTTCAGTGAACATTCTCAGTGCTATAATCCAAATGACTGACCACACAACGTAGAGGAAGGAAGATTTATTTGCTCACAGTTTTTGAAGATTCTGGACTTAGTCCATGTGAAGCCAGGGTCTGAAGCGCAGGGTGTGGTGGTGGGAGGCAGAGAGAGGGAGAGGACAAGGCTCCGCTCTCACATGGGGAGGCCAGAAAGAGCGAGAAAGCAAGGGGATTCAAAGACACAGCATCGTCCCTAAGGCCCCCGCAGCCTATGCGACCACCCAGTAAATCCTCTGCAATGGGTTTATCTACTGATGAGATTATCACCCTTGCGATTTAACAATGTCCTCCCTGAGCTCTTCAAGGGTCATTCTTTATCCGCCATGATAATGTACCAATAATAATGGTCATCTATCTCTATCTAGATGCCCATGGTAGGGAAAAGATAGTATCCACTTAGAATTTATAACCAGGTGATGGGTGTAGTCCAGAAAACTAAAATAAAAAAAATAGTTTAAGGATATGCCAAGGACACAAATCAAAACAAATGCAAAATATATCTGAAGAGCTGGCTATATCTACTCTGGCTACACATTTTTGCATTTTTTTTCCCATTGAAGCTGAATTCATAACCTCAAATTAAAAATTGCATGAAGAAACAATCTATTATGAGAAAAATAACATCACCAGACATAATAAATAGAAGAATTTAAATCCTAAGAACTTGGGTAAATTTGTAAAATAACAAAATATAAAACCTAGGTTTTAAATGACAAAGACAAAAAGGAATATAAACTATATGAAAAGAAAAATACAGGCCAGGCATGGTGGTGCACACCTGTAATACCAGTACTTGGGAGGCTGAGACAGGAGGATCGCAGGTTCAAGACCAGCCTCAGCAATTTAGCAAGATTCTAAGCAACAAAAAATAAAAAAAGGGCTAAGGGTATAGCTTGGAGTTAGAATGCCTCTGGGTTCAATCTGCAGTACCAGAAAAACAAACAAACAAGTAAGTCGGGCATAGTGGCACACATCTATAATCTCCGTATTTGGCAGGCTGAGACAAGAGGATTGCGGGTTCGAAGACAACCCCAACAATTTAGCAAGACTCTCAGCAACCTAGAGAGATCCTGTTACCAAATAACAAATAAAAAACAATAGGGTTGGAAGTGTAGCTAGGAGGTAGAACATCTCTGGGTTCAATCCCCAGTACAAAAAAAAAAAAAAAAAAAAAAAAAAAAAAAAAAAAAAAAAAAAAAAAAAAAAAA
>PVLC010004883.1:0-33784 GCA_004027655.1 Graphiurus murinus | reverse complement strand
ACTGAGAATACAGCACAGTGAGATAAAGGCATAAATGTAAGTTATGAAACAGGGAACATAATCCTATAATATCTAAGGTGGTCTATGTAGACTTGAATATGTTTTATCTTATGTCCATGAGTTATGATTTACCTTTAATTGGTATTATTGACCTATTGCTAGTTCAGTGATAACAGGAAACAACAACAACAACAAAACAAAAAAAATGCAAAATCTCACTTTGCCAAGAATGAGCAAGAAACCTAGTTTGTAACCAAACTTGATTTCAGGGTTCAGAGAAAGCATGGTCCTGCCAATACCTTATTTTCAGGCTTCTAGCCTCCTGAATTGTTGTTGTTGACCAACAACAATAGCAGCAACAAAGAGGCAAGGAACGTAAAATGAGCAAAACAATTCAACATGTCTAGTGTGAATTTCTAAAAGAAAATAATCGTGAAGTGGCAATATTTAAAGATATATGCTTGCACATTTCCCAGAGTTGGTTAAACATATGATTCCTCTGAGTTAAGAAGAGCTTAAGATAAAATTACAGGCAAGTCCACAATAGGCTACATTAGAGTAAACGTACTGAACAGCAAAGGCAAAAGAGATCTGGAAAGCAACAGAGAGAGAGAGAGAGACAGATCACCTGCCACGCCATAATAACTGGACAAGAGTAGATTCCTCAATAGCAAAAGTAAGTAACAGAAATTAATGGAGTATTTTTTAAAGGATGAGAAAAAATAACAGCCAGTCTGCAATAATACACCCAACTAAACTTGTTATTTAACGATTGAAGTATTTGACATTCATGACTGAGTTGGAAAACCAAAAACAGGTGTTTTTTTGGTTTTTGGAAAACCAAAAACAGGTTTAAAACACCTCTAATAAACATAATTATTGCAAAACTGATTTCAAAATTGAGAGAAAGGGAGAATGAAAATAATTACATTAGCATGAAAAAATGGGACAACCTAGATAAAGCAGATTTTTTTAAAAAAGAGATTATCAGGAGCAACTGATATCAATGCATTTGAAAACCTAGCCAAAATGGACAATTCACTAAAATATAACTTACATTTACTCAAGAAAGGACAGAAAATTTGAATTAATCAATGAGAGAAATTGAATCACTAATCAAAACACACATAAACCTAACAGATCTAGGATTCTTTCAGGCAAGTTATACCCACTTTCAAAGTAAAAGTAATTCTAACTCATAAAAACTATTCCACTGAATAGAATAATAGAATAATGAGATAGGATAAACTTAATATAACAAGAGCAAGAAAAATTTCAGGTCAGTTTCATTTATGAATATAAAAAACTCTAAGTAAAATACTAACAGATCAAATTTAGAATGTATATTTAAAAAATAGTGACCAAGTAGGGATTATCCCGGAATAGAGGATGGTTTAATTTTAGAAAATTTATTAATATGATCAACCAACTATATTAAAGGATAGCAACTATAAATTCATCTCACTAAATGCAAAAAGTCCTTGATAAAATTTAAGACACTTTTTTCATAAAACATTTGAGCAAACAAGGAATAGAAGAATGCTTTCTTAAAAAGCTAAAAGATATCAGACACTAAAACCCCTAGAAAATACTATACTTAGTTGTGACAAATATGAGGCTTTTCATATAAAATCTAAAACAAGACAAGATGCCTGGTATCATTTCTATTCAACACTGGGCAAGACTTGGTCCTAATAAAGACAGTAAGAAGAGAAAAAGAAATAATAAAAATATGTGAATATTATAAACAAATAGACAGAATTGGCATTATTTGCACATATAGTGATTATTTTTCTAGAAAATCTAAAATAACCTCAAACTTTTTAAGCTAATAAGGATTTCAACATGCTTGGAAAGAAGATAAATTATTTAACAAATTGTACTGGGGCAATTGTTTATTCATACAAAAATACATGAAACTAAGCTGGACGTGGTGGCACATGCTTGTAATCCCAGCATTCGGGAGGCTGAGACCGGAGGATCCAGGTTCACGGCCAGACTCAGCTACCTAGTGAGGCACTCTGCAACTTAGTGAGACTCAGTTTCAAAATAAAGAATAAAAAATAGGGCTGGGGGTACAGCTGGGAGGTAGAATGTCCCTGAGTTCAATCCCCAATACCGCAAAAAAAAAAAAAAAAAAAAAATATATATATATATATATACATGAAACTGAATAAATCCACCACACTCTACAGAAATATAAGTCCAAGATAAGGAGCTCATTGGAAAAAGGTACTGTAAAACTTTTTGAAGAAAACACAGAAAAATAAATGATATGAGAAAATATTTCTTAATATTCCCAACAGTAAAACTATAAAATAAAATATTCATAGCCTCAACTATATTAAAACATTTAAACTTCTATACAACAAAAGGTACCACAAATAAAATGAAGAGACAAGTCATCAATTGAGGGGGGAGGTAGATATTTGCAAATCCTGTGCTCACCCCTCAAAATTACTCTTTAGGATATTAAAAGAGTGCTTACAAATTAACAATAAAAGACAAAGAGAAAAAAATAGAAAAAGTATTTAACATAATTTTCAGTGGAAGGCATTTGAATGCCCAATAATATTATATAAATACACTCAGCTTCACCAGTAAGCAGGAAGTCCTCAAACCCAAGAGATTAGGAAGAAAAAGAAAAAAAATGATAATTCCAAACTTTGGAAAAGATATGGGGAAACAGAAATGCTACATCAATTGTGCATTAAAATCGCCAGAGGGGAGCTTTAAAGCAAATACCATTTTCAGGTCCCATCTCTGGAGATTTAGATGTAACGGTGTAGTGTGGGACTCGGGCTTCGGTAATTCCTGAAAGTTTCATGACTGATTCTCATCTGCAGTTTGAAACTAGTGCTCAGCGTTGGTTATCGTGGAGCAAACTGGAGGAGCGTGGGGGCAATCTGGCAACATATAGTAGAGGGAAGATGTACATTCCCTGTAACATGAAAATTCAGCTTCTAGGTGACTCCCCTCAAGAAATTTTTAGCATATTTGTAAAAAGATATGTATAGGGATCACTTTGGCATGTGTAAAAATGGAAGGATAACCCGAGATTCTCTCAGTAAGAAAGTGGATAAATCCAGCCGGACGTGGTGGCGCATGCTTGTAATCCCAGCATTCGGGAGGCTGAGACCGGAGGATCCAGGTTCGAGGCCAGCCTCAGCTACCTAGTGAGGCACTCCGCAACTTAGTGAGACTCGGTTTCAAAATAAAGAATAAAAAATAGGGCTGGGGGTGTAGCTCGGAGGTAAAATGCCCCTGAGTTCAATCTCCAGTACTGCAAAAAAAAAAAAAAAAAAAAAAAAAGTGGATAAATCCACCTTGATTTATTTATGCAATATGGTATTATCTTGCAGTTACAATAAATGGAGCAGATACCTACCTACCTATCAACATGGATATATTCCCAACACAATGCTGAAATTTAAAAAATGTTACCAAAGAATATGGGTAATTATCTATCTATCTATATCTATCTATCTATCGTGTGTGTGTGTGTGTGTGTGTGTGTGTGTGTGTGTGTGTGTGTTTGGTGGTATGGGAATTAAACTCAAGGGCATTCTACCTCCAAGCTATACCCTCAGCCCTATTTTTAAAATTTTTTTAAATTTTAAAACAGGGTCTTGCTTAGATTGCTGAGGCTATCCTCAAACTTGCAATCCTCTGGTCTCAGCCTCCCAAGTACTGGGATTGCAAGCCTGTGCCATTACACCCAGCAATACTTTATATATTTTAAAACTCAAATAGAAACAATACAACAACCACAAGTAGATATAACCACATAGAGACATTCCTGTATCAGTATCTACACACATACACGTGTGCACAGTGAAAATGTAAAAATATACATGGGAATGATATGCAGCTATTTGAGGATAATAATTATCTTGGAAAAGAGGGAGGAGGCAATATGGTAGTATATTGACTGTATTTTAATGCGCTTCATTATATTTTACAATATATCTGAACTAAAGATGACAAAATAACATATATTTAATTTTGATGCTTGGTTTGCAGATACCTATTTTATGATTTTTTTTGTATGTTTGAGGTAATTTATATTAAAATTAAAGGGACAAGAGCGATTGGTATGATTGAGGGGGAATATCCTTATTAATTTTTAATCATTATAAAATAGTATCTTTAGAACATAAGAAGTTAAAAGTGGAAAAAATATGTTGTTTTTAGACTTGGAGGCTAGAGGCAAGAATGCTTGTCCCAGTCCTGCAGCTAATTAGTGCTATTGTGTAAATCATTTTACCACGGTGGCTTTAGTTTTCTCATACATAAAGTAAAGGAGTTGGGTAAGATGATCCAAAATCCATTCTAGTTTCAAATTGCTGTTGTGAGAGAACAGCATTTCTGGATTCAATTCCTCTCTCTTTGGATACCATCTTCAAAATATATACTCACTTACCCTGTAGCAATACATTTGCTCCCTAATGTAATCATGGACCATCTCAAAAGTAATGCCCCAAGAGACATTCAATAAATCATCTTTGAAAGTGGCAAATTAGCTTAAAAGTTGTTCCCACAACCCAGATTAGGAACAATATAAAAACAAAGAAAATTGTTAATAAGTACCTAATGACTTCCATCCCCAAATGTGTAAATTTATTTCTTTTTTCACTTGTTCACTGGTTATATCATATTTCTTTTGTCTTGAATGCTTGGTTACAAACCAGTTACAACTATTTGTCATATATTAACCCATATTTTTATAACAGCAGATGTTATAGTAAATTCAACTTAAAATACATATTTTAAGGCAGCAAAAAAATTTGATCCCTGTCCCCTCCTGGTAACCTGAAAGATCTCATTCCATCCTCTATAAATGTCTTATTTGCTCATAATGGAATCCCGGCCTAACACAAACAACCAAATGTGCTGTTTTCTTCCAAGAATTAGGATGTTTATAGCCAACAAGGATTAGTTATTCCCCTAACCCAGCAGAAGCTGAGGCAGAGAAACACATGGTGGAGGGTGAAGTCACACTTTATGTAGACATGAATACACAGCAGAGACAACGAAAATCCTCCAATACAAGTAACACAAACTGGCTGACTGAGGTCTCAAACTCTCCTCCGATCCTCCCCATGCTGACCCGCTACCTATTCTCAGCTGCTGACTTTTCTGCCAGCATTGCTATCCGTGAATTAAAATAATGTGGTAAGGAGCCTGGGCCATCTATAACCTTAGTAGTTGGGAAAGAAACAGCAGTTACAAACACAGAATATAGGATGGTAGCTGATAGGAACATCCTTGGGTCTTTTTTCAGTTTCTCATGCATTGACCTACGTGAACTACCTACATACATTTCCTGTATGGTAGGATTAAAAAGAAGGTGTAATGGGACGAGTGTCATAGACTAGACAGTATCACACCTGGCAAGTGATAGCAGTCAACCCTCCCAAAACACAGGATGTGGCACTCAGCTGTGCTCAGAACATAGGTTTATAAAAGAGCTACCCAAAGCAAATGCTTCTCCTTACAAAGGAACCCAAGGTTCCAGGGGTGGCCTGATGTCTTTGGAAGTATAATTTCCATCAGGAGGGAAGACTCGCTCTTGCTTAGTCAGCAAGTGATCTACTGAGCATTTCCTTAACTGCTGATGGAGAAGCAAGGCAGGTAGGAAAACTTACATTCTTTGTGGCACCGGGGATCTGACCCAGAGCCCTGTGCATGCTAGGCTGGCACTATACCACTGAGCCACGCCCCTCCCCCAGGACCTACTATGGTCTTCATGGTTCTCCTTTGTAAGGGTGGAGACCACCAAGGCAGATGGTTAGCCAGCAGCCACAAAGGGGACGGCAGAAATCTCACCATGCCTCACTGAAAGGTGCACAAATCTTTGAGCACCTAAGTCAGAAAGCAGGAAATTCCTCTTAAAGCAACAACCATCCGCATGGCAAAGGCCTCACTCCCATTTTGCCTTATTTTTCTCAGTTCGCAGATCACTGTCCTTCCAGGAAGGGTGGGTTTGTGGCCGTCCAAGATGATACCATTGCCACTAATGCTTGCAAAAGTAGGACACAGACTCCCATTGCTCACAATAGGCCGTCGCCCTTGGACTCCATCTAGCTACTACACGACGTGCAGGGGGATTTAAAGGACACCTATAGATCTGAAATAATACACTCTCCTCAGTGAAAATAACACATGGCCCGGCAGATAATGATCTTTAACTGCAGGGCTCAGCAGCATCGGGGCTGGTTCTGAGCATTTGACTTTGACGACAGATGGTGAATAGGAATCATGTTTCTTGCAGGGGGAGGCGGACTACACGTAAAGACGAGGGCAAGATGGGAGGAAGGATGCACCACCCTACTTCCACGAAGTGCGTCTCGCTTTTGAATACATCCTTTCAGACCAGCTGGTCTTGTAGAAAGCCCTGGTACGGATGAGGGTTTGGTGGTGAATTAGGGGTATGGGGCGAGGAGGGAGTGCAGAGCAATGATCACCCCTATGTTTGGAGTTTTCCATCTATTGAATAGACAGCGCATCCAGGCAGCATCTCCTGCCCTAAATCATGCTGGGAAACAGCATGTCTTCAATAGCACTCTCAGGATTTACAGCTACCTCATAAGACCAAGAGACGGTAGAAGATAGGATCCTGGAGCCCCGAGTGGTGGCGCACGATTGCAATCTCAGTACTTGGGAGGCTGAGACAGGAGGATCGCAGGTTCATAGCCAGCCTCAGCTACTTAGTGAGGCCCTCTGCAACTTAGTGAGACCCTGTTTCAAAATAAAGAGTAAAAAACAGGGCTGGGGGTGTAGCTTGGAGGCCCCTGGGTTCAATCTCTGGTACCACCAAAAAAAAAAGATAGCCTGGAGGGTGGGGTGGGCTGGAGAAAGGACATCTGACCACTTCTAGATTCCTCCCTGATCATCTGTGCACCATTTAATCGAATCCGGCTAGATCAACATCACATCTCTAGATTCCTCGAGTCCCAAGGAGGCTCTAACACTTAATAGTGTGACCACAGAAAGGTAAGAGCAGCTGAAATATTTTGTCTCTGTGCCCTTTACAATAGAGTGTTTTCCCCCAACGTCTACAATATGATTTCATGGCATTTTCAAAAGAGATTCACAAAAGTCACAGTTTTAGTTAATTTTACACTCTAGATTTACAGGTTCTTCAGCAAATCTACCTAAATATTCCAGAAAAGATAAGAGAGTGTGATTTACTTGCTAGGGCAATAGTGTTTCTTGGGGAGATCTTGACTTACTTATTTTCCAATTTAAAATATAGCTTATTATTACTAGAGAAAATGAGGCAAAAGATACTCACTTGAAATGTTAATGAAATTAAATAATTCTTGACATGAAAACATAAACATGACCATAAATATTACCTGCTACCTGCTAAACAGCATTAAAAGCAGAAAACTCAGTATCTCATCTTGTAATTAATTGATAGTTTGGCAAATCGTTTGATTTATATTTATAGTTCAACCAATAGCTCCATTGAGATTACAATATATAAAAAAGATGCTCATTAGGGAATTAAGAGGAAGAAAAGAGAAAAACAAAGTACTTACTTGCCGTGATATTTTAAAAGTAATCCTGAATTTCAAAGCAGGATTTTCTGTTAAAAAAAAAAAAAGACTAAACTAGCAATAATTCTTTGGACCTCAGGGTATGTGTCAGTAATCCATGGGACAAATCTTTGAGAAGTCTTCCTTTTGTATTTATTTCTCCAAATATCCAAGTTCTATTAGGAAGTTGTAAAAAAAAAGCAAAAACAAAAACAAAAACAAAGGAAACAAAAATAGAAAAAGAAAAGAAAGGCAGCAAAATCGTAGTGTCAGCAACGCAGGGAAGATGAGTGCGGTGTGCAGCCGTCTCTAGCTCAGTCCCCGCTGTCCCGTTTGGAGGCGTCCTGTTGCATGCCCGGTGACATCCCCAGCCGTCGGCCCAGCGCTAGGTTCCAGCAACACAAGGATGTTTGAAGCGAAATGAACTCATTCTCTGAAGTTCCTTGTAGTAAAGGAAAACAGATGGAGGATTTCCTGCCGAGGACTCCCCACCGCGGCACAGATTCGAGGGGTGTGGAGTTGACTCGTTAAGGCTCTCCGTTTTCCGGGCTCAGCAGTACTGCTCAGCAGCCGGCTCTCGGAGCAGCTGCCCGCCAAAGAGTGCTGGCATTCGGGCTGAGGTGGCCACAGCCGCAGAGTGTGCCAGCAGGTGAACAGTACCTTGGAGTCCAGTTGTTCTGGTGCCTGGTCCAACCTGGTCTCACCCTCAGGACCAGATGAGTGGCCAGGACATGTGTCTGGAGCCTTCTATTTTTCCGATTCTTGTCTTGTCTCTTCACCTTCATCTCCCAGATTTCTTATCTGATATAAGCAGTTTCCAGGTGCATGGGTACTGTGAGCAGGCTCCCAAAGTCATTAAAAACGTCCCCAATGTTTTCTTTCTCCTTCTACCCATTCCCCCACGACAGTCTTAGGTCCCATGAATATAGTTATCTTTTCATTCATCAACCTAGGACAATACACTTTATTTTATTTTCATAATACTAGGGATTAAACCCAGTTGGATCCTACCATTGAGCTACACCCCCAGCCCTTTTTATTTTGAAACAGAGTCTCTATAAATTAGCATGCTCTGGCCTCAAATCTGTGATCCTCCTGTCTCAACCTCCCAAGTACTGGGATTGTAGACATGTGCCACTGCAGCTGGCTTAGGGTAGTAGATTTAAAGCTATGTTATGAAGATACTGGTTGACTCAGAATTATTATAAAATGAGGAAAACGTGATTCTACATAAACCACTCACAATTCCAGGGCATAAAACACAGACTGATACTCTTTAGTTTGAAAACAAAAAGAATAATAGCTAAGAGCCCAAACTTTTTTGGGGGGGGGTACTGGGAATTGAATCCAGGGGGATTCTACTACTGGGCTACACCCCCAGCCCTATTTTTATACTTCATTTTGAAACAGGGTCTCACTAATTTGCAGAAGGCCTCACTAAGTAGCTGAGGCTGGCTGTGAACCTGCCATCCTCCTGTCTCAGCCTCCCAAGTACTGGGATTACAAGTGTGTGCTACCACACCCAGCTCCAAACTTACTCTTAAAAGCACTATTTAGGGTTACTTCTTTCCCCATCACATTGACTGAAGACACTACTGTCCACCGGAGGTGGTTTCCCCTGAGTAATCTACCAGGTCCATCAACAAAGTGTTTTCCACCAGGGGCTAACCTCAACTATTCTAACCTATCTTGCAACTCCATAGCCATCTTGGGTATTGCAAACTTGGGTCAAACATCACTCTAAAATAGGTGCCACCACCTGATCTTTCTTTCCCTGTCCGTGTTTGGTGCAAGGATTTATTTTTATGGGGCGAAGATTTCTGCAAGCCTGGCTGAGTGATGGAGTAAATGACTCAATGAGCTGAAGATGGGCCTGAGGAAGATGTTGTGTGCGGAGTGAAGGCATTTCTAGGTGGTGGGGACACAGAACTTTAATAAGCCTAATAAAAAAATTTGCAAGATTATCTGGAAGGATAATCTTGTAACTCAGGAGTTTGCAAATTATGATCCATAGGCCAAATTAGGCCCACTGCCTATATTTGTAAATAAAGTTTTATTAGATCACAGTCATGCGCATTTATATTTTTAATTTTTTTTATTTTTTGGTACTAGGGGTTAAACCCATGGGCATTCCACCTCTGAGCTACACCCCCAGCCCTATTTTGTTTTGAAACAAGGTCTGGCTAGGTTGCTGAGGCTGTCCTCAAACCTGTGATCCTCCTGTCTCAGCCTCCCAAGTACTAGAATTATAGGTGTGCGCCACCATACCTGGCTTTATTGCTGCTTTTTATGCTACAAAAGCAGAGTTGAATAGTTACAACAGAGACTGTATGGTCCACAAAGCCCAAAATATTTACTATTACTATCTGCCCCTTCACAGAAAACCTTGCAGACTCCTGTTCTCCACGACCAGATAACCACTGAATCTTCTGACCTTTTTACTCTGAGCTGAGTAGACAGAAGTGATCATCGTAACCACATTTAAGGATAATGCTGATCACGGGAATGTCTCCCCCAGCCCCTGGTACTCCTGGGTAAATGCGGCAGGAGGGCTTCTTGGGGGCCTGGGGTGAGGAACTCCAAACTCCCAAAGGGCAAGGTCAGATCGTGATAAAGGCTTGGGGTGAAGTAAGCAAAATGATATGGAGAAGAAAGTGGGCTGAGGTGGGATTCCACTCTATCTTAGGGTGGTCGGAGAGAAACCTCCAGAGAAGGGGACATTTTACTGAATGCTAGAAGAAGTGAAGTGTTCAATAAGCCAGGAGGGCTTGAGTTCAAAGACAGAGGTAGGAGGGACTCGGGTGTCCCCAAAAGCAGAAAGCTCGCTCGTGTGCCTTACCGGGCAGGTGGGGGAGGGTGAGTGATGGGGAGAGACCAGATGGTGTGTGGTCTCGTCAGGAATGACGAGGAGGCTTGGAGGCTTTCCAAGGGCAAAGCAGAGGTATGGAGAGAATCTCAGCAGGGGAATGTGTGTCATCTGATGTACGTTTTCAAAAGGATTTCCCCAGCCCTGGGTTGAGAATGGAGTGGAGCGAGGAGAAAGAGGGAATGAGGAGAGCAGATGAGGGAGGGGTGCTGCTGGGACTCCAGTGGTGGTTCTGCAGGAGACAATCGTTCTGAGATGCACTTGGCAGATAGAGAAACTCTGCTCCTTGCCATGGTAATCTGAAATGACCTCGTTTATCGTTCGCTTGTTGATTTTTAACTTTCCCCCACATAAGAAAAACAGAGGGCAGTGTATGTCTTTCTTGGCTGTGCCATACCCCGAGCAGCCAGCACATGCCTGGTACAGCGACGGATGGCCGATGTCAGGCCTGGCTCGTAGAGAGCTGGCCGCAGCAGGGTGGGTCACTAGATCAGAAGAGACCACGTCACTCCGTACAAAGTTATCCTTGCTTCTAGAGTCTGGACACTTGGGTGACCCAGGGACTGGCTCACTCAGCCTCTTGCCAGCTCCTTTTATAGTGCTCCCTTTGCTACAGGGAGAGCCCGGACCACTCCAAAGGTCATTCCTAGACGCCTTTGGAGCCAGGGCCCTGCCAGTCTTCCAGGCTGCCACACACTGGGATGGGGTGCTAGCATAAGCAGGGACAGTGCATGATGCATCTGGTTTGCGGTGGCAGATTAGCAGGCTGCTGTGGCACTGAGGCCAGTTTCATGTACTGTGACAATTGTCACAAGGGTCCTATGCTTAGAACAGCCCCACACTTGATTTATGGCTTTGTGGTCACTGTCTCAACCCTTGATAATTTTGAAAGGGTGTGCATTTTCATTTTGCACTGGGCCGCGCACATTATGGAGCTGGTCCTGCCAACAGTTCTGGCATCGGCTTCCTCCACCCTAAAGGGAATGGGTCAGATGTCCTTGACAGCCAGCTGACCAGGCGGTGGCTTCCAGTTCCCTGGATACAGCCTCAGGCAGAAAGATAGAGCAATCAGTAGCTGGGACAGGGTGGGGGGCTTCTCCAGCTCTGTCTTCCTGGTCACGACAGGGGGCTAGTTCCCTTGCAGGCCAGGTCTGTTCAGGCATATGGTTTTAGGAGTCATTGATCTTAAACTAAATCCTAATCTTCTAGCCTTTCCATTGATTTTGTGAGCAAGATCCCTTTTCTCTTGCAAACAAACTGGATGCAGTTATCCCCAATAATACAAGGTTGCTCTTGCAGGGCAAGTTGGCTTCCCCAAAGAGCTCTCCACGGCCCTGTCTTCAGACTTCAAGCTGTCGAGGTGGCAGAATTTAGTGGCACATTTGAGACTCCTGTCCTGGTCTTGATCCTCATTAGGTAGAGAGCCTGAGCTGTTGCTTACTAGGGCTGAGCTTGGGCATGTCTGTCACACCCTTAAGTTACAAAGATGCATTTTCTTTCCTTACAGATACACTACTGAGTTCCCACTGGTGGACCTAGGAACATCACTCTGTCTACAATCTCACTTGCAAGCCTGCGTGACAGGTGGATTGTGAGCAAGCTAGCTGTGCAGGTGCATTGGTTACCACTGGCTACTGTGAAAGTTACCACAACCCGGGTGACCCAAAGCAACAAGAATTTATTCTCAGCCAGGCATGGTGGTACACACCTATAATACCAGTCTGAGACCGGAGGATTGCAGATTCAAGGCCAGCCTCACCAAGTTAATGAGATCCCTGTTTCAAAATAAAAAATAAAAAGGACTGGGGTAGAATGCCTCTGGGTTTAATCACCAGTAACAAACAAGCAAACAAACAAAAGGAATTAAAGAACTTACTCTCACACATTCTGGGAGCCAAAAGTCCAAAGTCAAGGTCTGGCAGGGTTGGTTCCTTCTGGAATCTAGGGAAGAATCCCCTCCCTGCCCTTCTCCCAGCCTCTGCTGGCTGCCGGCAAGCCCTGGCATTCCTCATTCCTATCTCTGCCTCCTTAGTCTTCACAAGGTGTTCCTTGTCTCTGGACGTGCTCTCCCACTGGTCTGAGGACGGTCCATTGGATTTAATTCCAACTTTAATGAACATGACCTCACCTTAGCCTAAGGACATCTGCAAAGACCCAACTTCCCAGTAAAGTCACATTCTAAAGTTTTGGATGGACATACATTTTTGGGAGATACCACCAAACTTGCTACATTAGGGTATAAATTCGAGCCTGGAAACAAATTAAAGCGAAACCTGGAAGTCCAAAAGGTTGGCCTCATGACTGCCTGGACCTGGCCATTGACCCAACAGCTGTAGACACAGGAGGCTAGAAAGACTTAGCAGCGACCCTGCTGTTGGGGGAGAAAGCAAAGCTAATGTAGCTGGTTTCACCTTCAAGAATCCCTACCATTCCCAATACCTATAGCTACTTTCTTTCAGTGTATTTATTCTCAGAAAAAAAGTCCATAATTAACTAAAACTAAACATCCCCAAATACAAACCTCTTTATCTAAAAAGAGTTTTGTTTTTTTTTTTTCTCGCATGAATACACCCCTCTGGTTTTGATCTGCTACAGAAATTTCCATAGCACCATCTGCAAAGGACAAGAGTTTGTATAAAGGAAGAAAAGGTCAGGCAAAGTCACTGAAACTAACGTGACTTCACTCATCCAACGTGAGGCTTTTTTATGTTTCACAAATAAAAAAATTTTAAGCTATTTTAGATACGTTTTTTTCTAGTTCAATGAGATCTAATTCCTTAAAGCTGAAGAAGTATTTTTCCCCAAAAAATGAATACCTAAAACGACACTACAAAATATAGCCTTAGGATGAAGATATCTTTTTTATGAGCACAGAAGAGAAGATTACATTATTCAACTAGACAAAAAGCCATTCCATCAAAATTCTTTTATCGTTTTTCACTATATATATCTTGTCATGGGAGAATTACATTTATTAGGCAGCACTGAAGCTATTTATTCTCATTTTATTCTAATAATTAAACTATAACATAATCAGTTGGGCTACCCACAGCCAATTGTGGGAAGATTAATACAGGATGCTATTCTTTCGCTCATATTTGGCTTCTGTATCGTAATGAGACAGCAATAAAGTTTATGTTCCCATAACGTGTAAGAATTGTATTTTGTACCAAATAGCTACCATCAAAAATAACTACTGGTATAAACAAATCACACAATACAATCATTCTTGGCATACATTAACATGTCATTGAAAATAGTAATACAATGCCTGCTGTAGCTGAAATCGGAATATTTAGCTTATAAGAATGCATAAGAAAATATTACTAAAAATAGGTCATGTCTGAGAAAATAATTTGATAATAGATTTTGGTGGTTAGCTATGAAAGCACCTCACTTTTAACATGTACTTCAAGGAAAACAAAACCTGCATTGTTCTAACTAAGCATTCTCTCCACATATCTTAATGATCCAAATTTACAGTGCAGAAACAGTACTGGCAGCATGGCCATTTAAAACCTATGTAATTTTGCTATTTGGCAGCATTTCACATTTATTAATGAACCATTTTGCATAATACCTCTCAATAAATATTTATAATCCATTTGCCTTAGGTGGAGAAATTAAGATTAAAGTATTTGAGATTTTTTTTAAGGTCACAGAAAGAATAAGTGCCACAGGATTATAGTGAAAGGTATTGGTCAGGAATTCACAAAAATATGTCTTAATCTGGATTTATTTTTCTTCTCTAGCTATGGAATGGCAAAATTTCATTATACCATTAAAGGAATTCCAAATATCTTAATTTTTTATGTTTTTATTGTGCAATCATAGCAACCATTAATAGTGAAAACTCTTAAAATATCGACCTTCATAGTATTACTATTTTTTTGGCTCCTCAAGGGCATTGAATAAAATCACAGAATATACTACTTCATAGTTCTCTCACATGTAAAAAGAAAATCTCTGAGCATTTGCATTTATACTTCACTTTCCTGTGACATATAAACATACTAGTCTGTCTTAATAGAAGATAGAGATGATTGATCTACCAACATTGAAATGGTGAATTAGGAACCACAATTTTCTTCTATAAACTCAAATAAGACTGTCCTACAGACCAATTCTCATCCATAGTTGTAGCAGAGCCACTTGGCACTTAATAGATATGTATAAAATTGTGAATAAACCCTTTCCCCCAAAATACTCTAAAATGAACCATCACTTAGCAACATTCAAGTGGAATTTTTATTTCAAATTTCAACAATTCCAAATTGATCTCAAACCACATCTTTTATTACTGCCCTGAATCACTTTAATAGCTACGCATTTTTCCTGTATCTGGTATACCCGAAATATTTACTTTTTATCCCTGGTTCTCTGAAAATTTAATCTTTGATTGTTTTCCCTCTCAACACTTCTGCCTCCGCATTTCAGCATCCCCCCTCTTTTTCAACATTCCTCATTTTCTCCCGAGCATCCATCTGGATTTCTGTGGATTTCAGATCCCCATTAACTGGCTCCCCACCCCACCCTCCAGTTCCCCTTTGCCTTTCCCTGGGTTTTCTCCAGCACAGTTAATCCACACAGCCAATTTCTGACAGATGGTGGGAGCCATACAAAGATCATAAACTGGCGAACTAATGTAAATATTGCTCAGCGATATGCCTAGCAAACTCAAGGATGTTAATAAAAAAGGAGACCACACTCGAACTGAAAAGTTAATAAAATGAACTCACTATATTGGTCAAGGTAGTTAACACCATTAAAGAAGGGCAGTTGGGAAGATAGACAAAAAAGCATTTTCCATCTGTTATATTAAACAATTATACCATGCGTTGTGGATTTTGGGGGATTATTTTGTTATTATTTATGGTGCTGATCCCACATGTCTGATCACCAGTGAGAGAGTGATCGCCAGGGTTTGGAGGCGTAGCTTTCTCTCGAGTCTCCCTCAGCCTCCATCCTTAGCTGTTACCTGAGTCCCATCTACTTTCTACCTTGGTCATAGTGAGATCTTGGGAAAGTTTGAATCAACATATTAAGTGAAATTCAGCAACATGGCAATGTTTTTTTCTGGGATGTTCAGATATAGCTATTGCTTTCTCCTTGTCTCTTAATTTTATCATTTTTCTGCTTCCAACTGCTAGTTGGTTTAAAGATTTTTTTTTTTTAATATTGGTTCAACTGCTTTGAATTAGTGCATTGCAACCAGACATCGCCATGAGACTCAGAGTGGCAGATACACACAGGCACGCAGCCTTTGCCGTGTGTTTCCCTCGGTCCCTCCCACAGATAGTACCTACATTGATAAAGATCGCTTCACCTATGAACAGGGGATTATCTGGATAGTTTCCTGGTTCAATTATTTTAAAAAGGATGTAACATAAACCTTCTTTTTTTTTCAATTCCGCACTGTTTTTTAAAAATTTTTAATTGGTGCATTGTAATCATACATCTTTGTTAGGTACAAGCTGATAAAGGCATACATGCACACATTTCTCACTTAACCCTTCCCCAATTCCCATCCCACTCCCTCCTCCTCCCTCCTTCTCAAGGTCAGTTTAGTGATTGACTTTCATGTGTTCAGGAAAGTACATCATGCTCATTAGGGTGTCCCTCCTGCCACCATCACCTTCCGTTAAGTCAAGTTCTTTGTTCACCTAGGGTTTCTCCTTTTTCATCTGGAGTCCCTCTTATGTCTCATTTTCTCCCTAGCTTCCACATATTAGGGAGAGCAAACAATTTTTTACTTTTTGTGACTGACTAATCTCACTTAACATAATGTTTTCCAGTTCCATCCATTTCCCTGCAAATAACATGATTTTGTTCTTCTTTATGGCTGAGTAAAATTCCATTGTGTACATATCCTATAGTTTTGTAATCCATTCATCTGTTGATGGACATCTTGGGTGGTTCCATAATTTGGCAATTGTAAATTGTGCAGCTATAAATATAGATACACATGCATCAGTCTGATAGTTTGATTTCCATTCTTTTGAGTAGACACCCAGAAGTGGTATTGCTGGACCAAATGGTAGGTTCATTCCCATTCGTCTGAGGATCCTCCATATTGTTTTCCAAAGTGGCTGCACTAATTTGCAATCCTGGCAGTAAGGTATTAGGGTTCCCACTTCTCCACACCCTCACCAGCATTTGTTGTTGTTTGTGTTCTTGATGATTGCCATTCTGATTGGGATTAGGTGAAATCTCAAGGTAGTTTTGATTTGCATCTCTCTGATTGCTCATGATGTAGAACATTTCCTCATACATTTATTGGCCATTTGTATTTCTTCTTTTGTGAAGTGTCTATTTAGATCCTTTGCCCATTTTTTTGATTGGGTTATTTGTTTTCTTAGCTGTGAGTTTCTTCAGTTCTCTGTATATCCTAGATATTAGTCCTCTATCAGAAGAGTAGCTGGCAAAAATTTTCTCCCATTCTGTGGGCTCTCTGTTGAGGTTCTTGGTAGTTTCCTTTGCTGCACAGAAGCTCTTACGTTTAATGCAATTCCATGTATTGATCTTCCTTTGAGTTGCTTGTGTTTTTGGGGTCTTGTTGAGAAAGTTTTTACCCGTGCCTATGTGTTGTAGTGTTAGCCCTATGCCCTCTTCAAGTAGCTGCAAGGTCTCTGGCCTGACTTCCAGATGAAAAGAAAAGATCTCAGCAGATTACTGATAGCACCCTCATCTGTGTATGTTTACATAAGTAATATATGTATATGTGTATATATAATACATATGTAATATATACATGTTTTCTGCCTAAAGATGGCAGATGCCCTTGCAAAGTCCTTGCAAAGCAGGTATTTTATCATCACCAACCCACCAACCTTTTTTTTTTGCGGTACTGGGGATTGAACTCAGGGGCATTCTACCTCTGAACTATAACCCCAGCACTATTTTTTATTCTTTATTTTGAAATGGGATCTCACTAAGTTGCGGAGGGCCTAAGTAACTGAGGCTGGCTGCCAGCCTGCTATCCTCCTGTCCCGGCCTCCTAAGTACTGGGATTACTAGTGTGTGCCACCGCGCTATCAGTAATCTACTGAGATGTTTTCTTTTCATCTGGCACAGCACATTTGAAAAGTGGAACAAGTCATATATGTCCTGACATCTCTCTCTCCTGGCTCTAGGAACTCAGATTCCCCGCTCGGATCACTGAAGCTTAAACACAAAAGGTTTCATTTGGCCATGAAGAGAAGTCAGCTCATAGGCAGCCAGGGCTTAAAAGGTAGACATACACATGCAGGCACCACGTCCCTTTTATCTTTATAACTAGTGATGGGGCACTGGCTTCCAGTTTCAACGTTGTCCTGTGGTCAGAAATGGTTGTTGGAGTGCCACCCACCAAACTCACAGAATAAAGAGGGGAAGACCTTCTTACACTGTCTTTTGAAAGATGTTTTCCTGAAGTTCTGTGTAACTGACCACTTCCATCTCAGTTAGTCTAGAGCTACATGGTTACACATAATTGCAAGAAAGGCTGGAAAATACAATCTTTTCTCTGGATACCTCAGTGCTCAACCGAGAATTGATTTGTTACAGGGAGGCAGAAAGCAACGGTAGACACTGGCTGCCTCTGGCACCGCCCTGTACCAGAAGTGAAGGCATGGGGCATGTGCCATAGACGGCCACCATCTGAGAGGGGACAGCTGCTGTTAAAACACTGGCACGGAGTCCACTCCATCACAGTATTCCCTGTACCTAGATTTAGACTCCAACTCCCTGGTACCTCCTACTCTCCTCTGCCTGGATCTGGACCACCTTCCACACCGCAGAGTCCTAGTGTGAGTCCTTTCCTTCCCCCCCTTTTTTGGGACTTGAGATTGAACCCAAAGGCATCCTACTTCTGAGCTACACTCCAGCCCTGTTTTAAAAAAGGGATTTTGAAACAGGGTCTTGCTAGATTTCTGAGAGTCTCGCTAGGATGCTGAGGCTGGCCTCAAACCTGTGATGCTTCTGTCTCAGCCTCCCAGTGTTAGGATTACAGGCACACACCACCACACCCGGCTCCCACTAGGAGATTCCCCAGTGCATCTGTTCCTCCTGGATTGATGGCTGCAGTGGCTTCTCTCCCAGGCTGCAAGCCCAGGGAGGCAGGAGCTGACCCCTTTCATTTGTTATTCACTGTTGCATCCACAAGGAATGTCTGAGACAGAGTAGGTATCCAATAAGAATCTACTGAGAAAGGAATTGAGTGACTCTTGAAAGAAGCAAAGCAGCCCATCCCGCCCCTCGGAAGACCTGCTCTCCTCGGAGAAAGACAGACCGAAGTGCAGCAGAGGGCCTGGAATACAGACTCTCAGGTCTAACGAGAAGAGACGCTCCCGGGCTCTTGGGCAAGAGGAGCTAGGAGGTTCTCGACGCCTGACCCAGGTCTTTGCTCTTAAGACTCCATTCTTACGTCCATGATGGGCTGAAGGTGGGCATCAAAACGCCCCAGCTTCAGCATGTGAACGTCTCCTTGGTGCATCCCAGCTCCACCTGCTGTCCCTCACCTACACCCATGCCAGTGCCTGCGCTGTCGACCTGCCAAGGGCCTTGTGGGACTGGATGATTTGCTCTACCACACACCTGCTTCCTGAGCCTTTTTTTCTGGTCATCTGTCTGGGTGTTCTCTTCTACCCTTCCCTCTCCCTTTCTGTTTTCTTTTCCTTCCCCTTCCCCTTCCCTCCTTCTCTTCCTTCCCTATGTCTACGTCTATGTCTATCTCTATTTCTATCTTTTGTGGTACTGGTACTAGGCATTGAGCCCAGGGGCATTCTACCTCTGAGCTACACCCTAGTCCTATTTTACTTTTATTTTGAAACAGGGTCTTTCTAGTTTGATGAGAGTCTCATTACTTACTGAGGCTGTCCTCACACCTACAATCCTCCTGCCTCAGCCTCCCAAGTACTGGGATTACAGGCGTGTACCATCACGTGCAACATTCCTTACTTGTTTGCCTCTCCGAGCTTCTAAGATTTCAAATGTGGACCCCAAACCTAGGACTTTATAGGTGTATTCTAATGAGTTGGCCATGCATATCTGTATTTATATAACTATAGAAATATGCAAAGCCTGGCATAGTAGCACACACTTGTAATCCCAGTACTTGGGAGGCTGAGACAGGAGGATCACAGCTTCACTGGCAGCCTCAACTACTTAGTGAGGCCCTCTGCAACTTAGTGAGACCCTGTTTCAAAATAAAGAATAAAAAACAGGGCTGGGGTGTAGCGCGGAGGTAGAATGCCCCTGGATTCAATCCCCAGTACTGCAAAAAAAGAGTAATATGCATAATATGCTGTGTGTACGTATGTGCTTATCATTTTGAACTTCATTATAAAATTACAATGTACCAATAAAAGTATAATAAAAATATGAATAATGATTACCTGGTGTTGAGAAATTTAGTTCTCTTCAACATTGTCTTGACAAAACTCCAAATGCACAAATGACTCTAAGAATTTAAGGAGAGAGAAATGTGTTTGGGGCACCTCCTTGATTATTTCAGAGAAGATTCTGCAGTGGGCAAAACCAGATGCACAGACAACAAAACGTTGCTTTACCAGTTTAAAAAAATTGACCTTTATCATTTTTTTCTCTCTGGGTTTAGATACGTTTTAAAAATAGAGTATTTTGAGAGCCATTTTAGGTTCATGGCAAAATTGAGCACAAAGTTCAGAGTTTCCTACACGTCTGGCGCCACCCCACAGTGGTCCACTCATGACAGCCGATGACCTGTACTGAGCATCCCCACGCCGAGCCGTGGTTTACCGTGGGTTCTCTCTCGCTGCTTTAAAGTCTACGGGTTTTGACAGAGGTATGATTGCATATGCAACTGTTAGAGTGTCATCCAGAACAGTTTCCTTGCTCCAAGGAGCCCTGAGCTTTGCCTGTTAATCCCTCCTTCAGTCCAGCCCCTCATCTTTTTTACTATCTTCCTAGTTTGTCATTTTCAAGAAGATAACACATAGTCCAGGTCTAATGGTGCCTGCTTGTAATCTCAGTACTTGGGAGGCTGAGGCAGGAGAATCACAGGTTTGAGGCCAGCCTCAGCAATTCAGTGAGAGCCTCGGCAACTTAGTGAGATCCTGTTTCAAAATAAAACAAAACAAAATAAAATAAAATAAAATAAAATAGGGCTGTGCTGTAGCTCAGATGTAGAATGCTCCTGGGTTTTACCCCTGGAACCAGGAAAATTTCTCTATTATCTATCTATCATCTGTGTATCTTTCTATTATCTATCTATCATCTGTGTATTTGGAATTGTACAGAACGTATTTTTTTCAAATTGGTTTCTTTCATTTAATAACATGCATTTAAGATTCTTTCATATCTTTTTTTTTTTTTTTTTTTTTGCGGTACTGGGGTTTGAACTCAGGGGCGTTCTACCTCCAAGCTATACCCCCAGCCCTATTTTTTATTCTTTACTTTGAAACCAAGTCTCACTAAGTTGCGGAGTGCCTCACTAGGTAGCTGAGGCTGGCTGCGAACCCAGATCCTCCAGTCTCAGCCTCCTGAATGCTGGGATTACAAGTGTGCGCCACCACGCCCGGCTCTTCCATGTCTTTTCAAGCCTTGATATTTCATTTCTTTTTAGCAGTGAGTAATATTCCATTTTTTGGATGTACGGGATTATTTATCCATTCCTCTACTGAATGGGACATCTTGTTTGCTTTCAACTCCTACCAATTCTGAATAAAACTGCTATAAATATCCAGATGTAGGTTTCTACATGGGAAAAAAATTAACTCTTTCAGGTCAATACCAAGGAGAGCAATTGCTGGATCACAGAGGAAGAGTATATTTAGTTTTGTAAGAAACTCCCAAATGTTTTTCAAAGTCACTGTACCACTTTCCCCCCCGTTTTCATTTTTAAGATTTCTTATTGGCACTTTATATATTTACATAATAGTGGGATTAGTTGTTACATATTTTTATATGCACAATATTTCCTTTCCAAGTACCACTTTGCGTTCCAACCAGCATGCACAGTGGCTCCTCTTGCTCTATCCTTGCCAGTGTTTCCAGGGTTCTGGATGGCGGCCATTCTAATCGGTGTGTCTGCTAGCTCAGCATTTCAGTTGTATTTCCCAGATGACATCTGTTGTGGAACATGTTTATTTGCCATCTGTATATCTTCTTTTTTTTTTTTTTTGCAGTACTGAGGATTGAACTCAGGGGCATTCTACCTCTAAGCTACACCCCCAGTCCTATTTTTTCTTCTTTATTTTGAAACAGGGTCTCGCTAAGTTATGGAGGGCCTCACTAGGTAGCTGAGGCTGGCTGTGAACCTGCGATCCTCCAGTCTCAGCCTCCCAAATGCTGGGATTACAAGCGTGTGCCACCACGCTCGGCTTGTATATCTTCTTCTTCTTTTTTTTTTTTTTTTCCAGTACTGGGGATGGGTTAGAGAGGTGTCTACTAAGATCTCTGACCTATTTTCAAATTGGGTTGTCTTCTTATTGTTGAGTTTTAAGAGTTACGTATATGTTTTGAATAATGATCTGTAATCAGATGTTTGTTGCAAATGTTTTCTCCCAGTCTATGCCATGTCTTTTCATTTTTTGACATTGTGTTTTGGAGAGTAGAAAGTTTTAATGAAATCCAGTCCATCAGTTACCTCTTTCATGGACTGTGGTTTACTTTTGCTCTATCTACTGCACTATTACTACTCTCAGGTTCATCTCAATTGTCTTCCATGTTATCTTCTATGAGTTATATAACGTTCTACATTCAGGGATAGAGTCCAGTTTGAGTTAAATCTGTGACAGATATGAGGTCTGTGTCTAGATCCCTGTTTTGTTTTGGTGGCACTTGTTTCCAAGTTGTTCCAGCACCAGTGTTTTGTTTGTTGGTTGCTTGTTTTTGTGGTGCTGGCAAACCCATTGCTTCCCATATACCAGGCAAGTGCTGTACCCCTGAATTTCATCTCAGTCCCTCGCACCAGTTTTTGAAAATATTCTCTTCCCCGTTATATCATCTTATATTCGGGTTTGTGTGGGAGGGTTCTCCTCTTTCTGCTGATCTATTTGTTTATCCTTTCATCAATCCTCTATTGTTTTGATCACTGTAGGTTTACAGTAAATCTTGAAATTGGGTAGTGTGAGTCTTCTTTGTTTTTTAATACTGTGTTGGCTCTCTTGGGTCTTCTGCCTATCCACATAAACTTTGCAATCAGTTTGTGGATATTTACAAAGTAACTTGCTGGGATTATAGATTAAGTTGGGAAGAACTGAGAGTCTGACAATATTGAAGCTTCCTTTCCATAAACATGAACTATTCTAATTTATTGAGTTCTTTGATCTTTGTTAGAATTGTGTAGCTTTCCTCATGTTAATTTTGTACATATTTTGTTAGACTTATACTTAAATATTCCAACTGTTTGATATTAATGCAAATGCTATTAAATTTTTAATGTCAAATCCCAATTGTTCATTGCTGGTATATAAGCCTTATTTATTTATTTATTATTTGTCTTCTTTGGTACTGGGGATCGAACCCAGGGTATTGCACATGCAAGGCAAGTGCTTCGACACCGAGCTACATCCCAGCCCCATTACTGGTATATAGGACAGCAAAGACAATGTCAATATCAGCAATTGTTCATTGTTTATAGGTTTATATTAACCCCTTATATCCTGCAACTTTGTTGTGATTGTTTCTTTTTCTTTTTCTGTAATACTGAGGATTAAACCCAGTAGCATTCTACTTCTGAGTTACACCCTCAGCCCTTTTTATTTTTTGTTTGGAAACAAGGTCTTGCTAAGTTGCTGAGCCTGGCCTCAAGCTTGTGATCCTCCTGTCTCAGCCTCTCAAGTTCTGGGATTATAGGCAATCACCACACCCACCTTGTGATTGTTTCTTAGTCCCAGGGCCTTTTGTTTTTCAGTTCTTTCAGATTTTCTATGCAGACATTCATAACATCCACAAACAAAGACAATTTTATTTCTTCCTTCCCAATCCATATACCTATGCATTTGCAATTCACATACCATAAAGCTATTTTTAGTATATTCATAAAATCATGCAACTATCAGCCCATTTTAATCACCCCTTTAAAAAAACCCACATCCATTGATCATCACTTCTGATTCTCCTTTTCCTAAATGTACACATTTTATACCCAGAACCCAACAGCCATGGTAAGCTACCATTATACCATTTTAAAGTACAAAAAGAAAATATAGGACCAAAATATAATTAAAAGTACAGTATGATTGATTTCCAAGTGAAAATACTAGGCTAACTATTTTGAAATTATCCTTTTTTATAGGCAAAGTTCTATCTAATTTGCATCAGGATGTTTAAATCACTCAATTTTTTATAATATCTTGAAGAATAGAATTGTCAGTTTAACTTATAATCAACTCCCATGTATAGTAACAGTAAAGTGCTAATCAGTTTCCAAGTGTTTGGTCAGTTGGGTTGTTATATGTAATATGTGCTATCAACACAGAGGCCCTGCTTCCAACAAGCTGAGACTACACTTTGACTTTGATTTATCATTGTGATTTGATCTGATTGGATGGGACAAATGGTAGTTTATTGTTTTAGTTCTTTTGGGCAATAGTAATATACATGTGGAACATTCCAAAAAAAAAAAAGAAGAAGGAAAGAAGAAAGAAAACAAAATCCCCAAAATGCTTAAAGAATGCTTGTTAGCAGGGCTACAATTTTCAACAAAGCAACTATGCAGTTCTTGATATTAAACAATTTAATAACTGATGTTTTAATAGTTGGAGTTTTTCTGTTCCAAGCTCACTTTATGAGGAATCTGTCAACTACAAATATGAATTTCCCCAAAATTACATGGAAAGGAAAAAAAAATAGTGAAGCAAAATATCTGGGATAATTTTGATCTAACTAATAAGAATTGCATTTATATTGAAAATAAATTCCCTTATTGTGAGAATTGATTTTTTTTTTTTTTGCAAAATAGTTTGGGAAGGAAAGAGTAAATGATATTTCTTGCCTTTAAGGCACCTCTCCAAACTGGGCCAGGACACACACTAAATCACAGCCTTGCTAAAAGCCCTATTCACTCTCTGTCTTAAGTGTTTGCCTTATATAAGAGATCTGGTGAAAAGGCGCCCTATTTAAGTAGCAGCTGCAGAGCAGTAGAAAGACTTGAGAAAGGGAATATTATTATTTGAGTGGTGTCTAGTTAAACTGACTTTGTTGTCATTCTTTTGTGATAATTTTCATGCCCAATGTCTTGATTGTAGGTGGGGGAGATTAATTCTCCCTACATTCCAAGTTCACTATTTCCATCTCCCAGACTTAGCACTAAAAGTTACAGAGCATCTTCTCTGGGAGCCTCTAGAACCTATACCCAAGGGGCTGCCATCTGCAGGAAAACCTTTTATTCTTAGTTAAGGAGACAGATATGCTACCTGCTATGCTCAGGCATCATTATTATTATTATTATTATTATTATTATTATTATTATTATTATTTGGTACTGAGAATTGAACCCAGGGTATCTACCTCTGAGCTACACCCCAAGCCCTATTTTATTTTGAATCAGGGTCTCACTAAGTTGCTGAGAGTCTTGCTAAGTTGTTGAGGCTGGCCTTGAACCTGCAATCCTCCTGTCTCAGCCTCCCAAGTACTGGGATTACAGGCTTGCACCACCAGGCTCAGCTGCTCAGACATTACTGACCAAATGGAATTCAAATAGGAAAAGAAGAATTAAAATTATTTTTGTTTGCAGGTGACATGATCCTATATCTAGAAGACTCAAAAATCTCAACCAAAAGGCTACTAGAGCTGATTAACAAATTCAGGAAAGTACCAGGATACACAATCAACCTAAAAAATAGTCTGTAGCTTTTCTATATGCTAACCATGAATCCACAGAGAAAGAAATACAGAAAACAATTCCATTTATAATAATCTCAAAACCAATAAAATACCTAGGAATAAACCTAACCAAAGAGGTAAGAGACCTCTAAATGAAAATTATAAAACACTAAAGAAAGAAACTGAAGAAGATCTTGGAAGATGGAAAGATCTCCCTTGTTCTTGGATAGGTGGAATAAATATCATAAAAATGGTCATTCTACCAAAAGTGAGCTATAGAATCAATACAATCTCTATCAAAATACCAATGTTATTCTTCATAGACCTAGACAAATCAGTCACAAATTTCATATGGAGAAAAAAAGACCCAGAATTGCTAAAGCAATTCTCAGCAATAAGAACCATGCAGGAGGCATCACAATTCCTGACTTCAAGTTATACTATAGAGCTATAGTAATTAAAACAGCATGGTATTGGCACAAAAATGGGCATGTAGACCAATGGAACAGAATAGAAGATACAGAAACAAATGCATATGCTTATAGTCAATTGATATTCAACAAAGGGGCCAAACATGTATGCTGGAGAAAAGATAGCCTGTTCAACAAATGGTGTTGGGAAAACTGGTTATCCATTTGTAGAAAAATGAAACTAAATCCCTACCTTGCCAGGAGTCAACTTGAGATGGATCAAAGACCTGGATGTTAGACTGGAGACTGTGAAGCTACTAGAGGAGAACATAGGTTCAACACTCTAACATATCGGCACAGGTAGAAACTTCCTCAGCAAGACCCCCAAGCTCAGGAAATCAAAACAAGAATTAATAAGTGGATAGCATTAAACTAAGAAGTTTCTGCACATCAAAGGAAATCATCAAGCGTCTAAAGAGAAAGCCCACAGAATGGGAAAAATCTTTACCCTCTGAAGGAAGACTAATATCTAGAATATACAAAGAACTTAAAATACTTTACACTAGAAAAACAAATAATCCAACCAAGAAATGGGCAACTGAGCCAGGCATGGTGGCACATGCTTGTAAGAGGTTCATATACGTAGTGAGGCTCTCTGCAACTTAGTAAGACCTTGTTTCAAAATAAAGAATAGGGCTGGGGGTGTAGCTCACAGGTACAATGCTCCTGTGTTCAATCCCCAGTATCGAGAAAAAAATAAAAAAGAAATGGGCAACTGAATTAATAGACACTTCAAAAAAGAAGAGATACAAATGGCCAGTAGATACATAAAAAACTGTTCAACATCATTTAGCGATCATGAGATGCAAATCAAAACTACACCGAGATTCCATCTAACCCCAATTAGAATGGCAATAATCAAGAAGACAAAAACCAATAAATGTTGGCAAAGATCTGGGGAAGTAAGAAGTCTTCTACACTGTTGGGATTGCAAACTAGTTTAGCTGATATGGAGATCAGTATGGAGATTCCTTAGAAAACTGGGAATGGACCCACCACATGATCCAGCTATACCACTTCTGGTTATCTTTCTAAAGAGGGTGAAATCAGAGAACCACAGTAATCTATGCATACCCATGTTCATAGCAGCACAATTCACAAGAGCCAAATTATGGAACCAACCCAGGTGTCCATCAACAGATGAATGGATTACACAATTATGGGAAATAAACACAACGGAATTCTACTCAGCAATAAAGAAGAATAAAATGTTATTTGCAAGGAAATGGAAGGACCTGGAAAACATTATGTTAAGTGAGATTAGCCAGTCACAGAAAGTGAAGGGACATATGTTTTTCTCTTATATGCACAAGCTAGGGAGTAATTGGGATGCCAGAGGGACTCCAGATAATGGAGGAGAGACCTCAGTGGAGCCAGGGAGGTGTTCTAAGGGAAGGGGAGGAGGAAGACTGAGGTTCATTATTGGAAATACTAACATCGACTGTGTGTACATATGTGAAAATCCCAACGTCAGTCTCAGTCCTCTGTATGGGAAGGGGGGAGATGGGGGGACGGAGGAGGGCATCAAGTGCTATGTGCGTGTATGTCAATGTCAACATGATTTACATTATGAGTATAAACTATAATACACCAATAAAAGCACATTAAAAAAAGAAGAGTAACAACTTTAGGCTTGTTAGCAACACAACTATCATAACAGCAGCCTCAGACCTGTTCCCTGGTGGAGTGAAAACACAGCCCTCAAAGATCTGGAGAGCCCTGGAGGAAGTGGTACCGACTTTGCAGGTTGACCAGTATAGTGTGGGGAAGAGAGGCAGGAGGACAAAGGAAAGGGCTGTCTGAATCCTGCAGGGAGCCTTAGCCGCTGCGAGGACCCTCTTATCAGGTAGGAAGGACTGGAATTGAGATAAAAAACAAGAACATCAAACCAAGTCTCCCCTCGGAGGCAGGTAAAGGGAGGTGGGAGTAATGGCTACACTGGCAGAACCAGTGAACTATTCACTTCCTCCCTGGGTGTAACAAAAGGGCTTCCCGCCTTCCTCCTGCGATCTGGGAAACATGGGCAGGATTCAAGTGGGAGCCTTAGAGATCTTCTCACTAATGTTTTTCCCACAGTGGGAAAAACTAACCAACCCGGTCACTGTCTGCTCTAGAGCCACTTTTAACCAGACCCGGGTAGAGTCGAGCCCTCTGGCTCAGACTTCTTTCTCCGTCTCTCTCCCTCAGTCTTTCTCTTTTACACACACACACACACACACACACACACACACACACACACACTCACACCAATAAGAATTTCAGCTGCTCTCTATCAGATTGTCAGAGTCTGGGGTCTCTAGCCAAACTATGGAAGCAACCCAGGTGTCAACAGATGATGGATAGAGAAAGCGTGGCAGAGACATACAGTGGAGCCTCGTGCAGCCACCAAGAGTGGAACCGTGTCATCTGCAGAAAACCAGGTGGAACTGGGGAGCGCCATCCTAAGCAGAATCAGCCAGACTCCGAACGTCAAGGGTCACAGGTCTTCTCTCCTACATGGACATTAGGGAGGAAGTAGGAAAGGAGGAGAGAGACTAATTGAGCAGTAGACGGGGTCTGGGGGAGGGAAAGGGGAGATTTGGGGAAGGAAACGGACCAAATAATATTTTGTACATAGATGAAGGTGTCAACATGGACTTCACTGCCATGGACAGGGAAGGGGGCAGGAAAACACACCAGGGGATGCTGTTCTCAAGTATGAATGTATCACTAGGAATCTCACCATGGTGTATAATTACAGTGAAAATTCATTAACATTAGTCTGGGGTCTCAGCAAAGGAGCCCACTTTAAACCCACTCCCTGCCTTTCCCAGAATGCCCTTCGTTCCAGAGCTGCCCATAGAGCTTGGCATGGCTCAGGCTGCGAGGAAGGCTTTGGATCTTAGCTGCTGGTCTCTGGTCTCCAGGCAGGCACTTCTCCACTCACCCATCTGAACCTCTGCAGGCTTACACACTGAGTGGCCCTGCTTTCATCCCTATGTGAGTTTTTGCAAATCCCAGTTCCATATTTCTTTCTTTCTTTTTTTTTTTTTTTGCGGTACTGGGGATTGAACACAGGGGCATTCTACCTCCCGAGCTACACCCCCAGCCCTATTTTTTATTCTTTATTTTGAAACCGAGTCTCACTAGGTTGCGGAGTGCCTCACTAGATAGCTGAGGTTGGCCGCGAACCCGGATCCTCCGGTCTCAGCCTCCCAAATGCTGGGATTACAAGCGTGCGCCACCACACCTGGCTCCATATTTCTGACATTGTTCATTCTCTATGCTTTGTAGTGTAAACCCACACTTTATATTTCCTCTTAGTTTAAGGCAGGCAGAACAGTCGCATTCGCTCCACACACAGGTGAGAATCTCAGCCCCTAAGTATTGACAGATCTTTCAAATCTCTGCTCCAGTCTCCTATCTCCTAGGGTCCTCCTTCCTCTCTGTTTTCATAGAATCCCTCAAGCCTTATGACAGCTCCTCTCCTTTCCTTGCCTCAGAAAAAACCAGTGCAGACCAGGTCCATAACTCACCAGCTCACAGGACACTGCATTATTGTTAAAGGTTAACTGGCCCTTGTAAGTCACCCTGACAAAGATTGGTGGTGGTTAGAAGGGATTCCAGCAGAAGGGAAGGTAGGGTGCTCCTGGAATAGAGACTTCTAGCTTCCAGCTCCAGGCAGTTTCCTTAGAAGTACGTAGGCACCGCCCCAACGGTGTTCTGGCCACAAGTGCACATGAAATGTAGTCTGGCCTCAGCATAATTCTGCCTGAAGAAAAGGAGACCACCTGCAGAGAAAATTATCTGCATAAATAATAACTTCACTAGAGCTTTGCTGGCAGATGGCCCTGATTTGGAAAAAGGTACGCAGCCAGTCTTTGAAATATAACTTCTGTTTTGTAGGCCACTTGGAATTATTCATAAGTTTCACCATCATTGCCAATTTATTAACCTGAAGAGATCAGTTGCCTCTGAAACTCAGTTCTCTTCCCATGAGTGCCAAATATTTAAAAAACAACCAGAGCCTAATTTCAGAATCGATCTTTTCCTTTCCTTTCCAAATACAATTACCATAGATCCTACACTTTCTTCCTCCTCATCCCTTTTGTTGCCATTCGAATCCAAGCTTCTTGTCCGTCACCCCACGTCTGTTCTACTGCACGATGATCCTTGGTGAGGGTTGCCTCAGTCTTTCTTGCACACGATGGCCAAGTTAATGCTAATTCACATGTTTCCCCCTATTATTTTTTAATGTGATTTTATTGGTGCATTATAGTCTCACATCATAGTGTAAATCATGTTGACAGTGACATACATGCACAGAGCACTGATGCCCCTCCCCCACCTCCCCATCTCTCTCCTTCCTGATACAGACTATTGAGATTGACGTTGGTGTATTCACTTATGCATACATAGTTGATGTTAGTATTTCCAGTAATGAACCTCAGTCTTCCCCCTCCCCTTTCCTTAGACCACCTCCCTAATCCTCCATTATCTGGAGCCCCTCTGGTATCCCAGTTACTCCCTAGCTTGTGCATATTAGAGAAAACATATGTCCCTTTACTTTCTGTGACTGGCTAATCTCACTTAACGTAATATTCTCCAGGTCCTTCCATTTTCTTGCAAATGACATTATTTTATTCTTCTTTATTGCTGAGTACAATTCCATTGTATATATTTCCCATAATTGTGTAATCCATTCATCTGCTGATGGACACCTGTGTTGGTTCCATAATTTGGCTCTTGTGAATTGTGCTGCTGTGAACATGGGTATGCATAGATTACTGTAGGTCTCGGGTTTCAACCTCTTTGGAAAGATCCCCAGGAATTTCCTCCTATTCTTACTGTGCACCAATGCCTTTTAAGGCCACTGTCAGCTGTGTTCAACGTATTGTAATGTGCGTTACTCAACTTAGTACCTTATTATTTTTAAAAAATTTTCCAGCAGATATTTATTCAGTTTCTGCAGTAGGCTGTGTATCATCTTTGGGTCTAAAATGAAAGCAAAAGATCAGCCAGCCCCATGTCCTCCCTTTAGAGAAGGGGGCTGATGTTAAGAGGAAGTATAAAATCATGGAATGAGGGAAGCCAATCAAGAGGCCGAGGCCAGGGGTGACTTCCCAGAAGTGACCTCCCAGGGGAGGCTGAGTGGGGAATGCGGATGGATGGGTGATGCTCGGGTGAAGGGGCCTCGCACAGGGAGAGCCTAATGTGTGCATGGAAGGAAAGCAGGCTGGAGCGTAGGGTGCGGCAGGAGACGGGAGCCAGGGATGCAGGGAGGGAGGTCACCAGGGCCGATGGGGCAGAGCCTGGCAGGACGTGCTGAGGCATTGGGGCTTTATTATAAAAGCAATGGGAAGCCCAGCTGTTGGAAGCAGAGGAAGGCAAGAATTTTCCGTGTTTCTAAAAGATCACCCCAGCTGCAAAGTGGAGAGGGGCTGAAGGAGAGGCTGCTGGGTGACCAAACAGAAGGAGAGCTGCGTAGGTAAGAGATGGCAGTGACTTTGAAGGCAGCAGAAAGAGAAAACATCTGGATTCAGGAGAGAACGAGGTTAGTGGTTGGCCCTGGGGAAGCAAGGCAGCACCAAGGCAACTGAGGACCGTGGCTGGGACCCCAGGAGAAGAGGCTGCTGGGAGGGTGTGGAGAGGAACCAGACACTCAGTGTGGTGTTGGACATTTTAGTCCAATGTGGATATGTGAGTCTAAAAGTCAGAAGACAGCACCAGTGTGAGACGCACACTTGATGCTCAAGAACACATTTGCTAGTAGAGGCGGCTGTCTAGGAAGGCCTTGGCACAAAGAGAGGGCAGCCTGGGCCGGGACTTGAGAACAGCAACATGGAAAGGCTGAGGAGAGACGAGAGAGCTTGCAGAGGAGGCCGAGGGCGGGGAAGGATGTGCATCAAGCAGGACAGGAGCCCTGGTGGGGGTCATAGCAACGGACACAGGACAGCTGGGTACTGCTAAGTCATTAATATCATTTGTTACAAGTTTTGTTAGTTTGCACTCCATTTTGAGGTCCCTCCAGATCCTGGTTGATGTTTGTTTGTTTATTTATTTATTTATTTATTTATTTATTTATTTATTTTTGTGGTACTAGGGATTGAACCCAGGGGCCTTCTACCTTGGGCTACACCCCCAGATCTATTTAATTAATTAATTTATTTATTTATTTTTTAGCATAGATTTTTATACATTTCTTGGGTACAACAGGATTAATCACACCCAGATCTATTTTTATATTTTATTTTGACACAGTCTCACTAAGTTGCTGAGGCTGGCCATGAACCTGTGATCCTCCTGTCTCAGCCTCCCAAGTACTGGGATTACAAATGTGCACCACCATGCCCAGTTTGGTTTTTTAATTAATTAATTAGTCAATTAATTAATTAAGTTTGTGTGTGTATGGTACTGGGAATTAAATCCAGGAGCATTCTACCTCCCAGCCACACACCCTCCACCCTATTTTTCATTTGTTTGTCTGTTTGTTTTTGAAACAGGGTTTCACGGGGTTGCTGAGAGTCTTGCTATGTTGTTGTCCTTGAACCTGAGATCCTCCTGTCTCAGCCTTCCAAGTACTAGGATTATAGGTGTGTGACACAACTCCCAGCTATATATTTTTTATTTTTATTTTGTTGTGCTAGGAATGAAACCCAGGGCCTTGCATGGTGCTTTTTGTTTTGTTTTAATTTAGAGGAAAATTCAGCCTGTGCTATGGGAGTTGTCTGGGTTCTAGCAAATATAAAGCTGTGTCTCTACGCCCCCATTCTATTGTCTCTAAATTTCTCTATGTCACCACTTTGAAGTTCAGTCTTTCTCCTCGACTCCAGGAAACTGCAATTTAGTTTCCATTGCTAGACTTCTGTCTTTTTCATAATGGTATAAAATGAAATCATTCAGTATGTAACATTTTAGGCCAAGCTTCTTTTAGCAAAATATACTTAGGAAGTATTTATGCTATTGCATGAGTCAACATCTTACTCCTTTTATTGCTGAATAGTATTTTATGGCATGGACAGACCACAATTTGTTTATCCATTGTGGGGTTGAAGGTCAAGTTGGCAATTTTTCCATTTTTGTTGATTAAGAATAAAGCTGTTAGAAAGCTTCACATCCAGGGCTGGGGATGTGGCCCAGTGGCAGAGTGCAGGAGGCCCTGGGTTTGATCCCCAGCACAGGAACTAAGGAAGGCGGAAAGGCAGGAAGGCAGGAAGGCAGGAAGGCAGGAAGGCAGGAAGGCAGGAAGGCAGGAAGGCAGGAAGGAAGGAAGGAAGGAAGGAAGGAAGGAAGGAAAGAAGGAAGGAAGGAAAGTTTGCATACAGGTTTTGTCTGAGCATAAGTTAGTTTCTGTTGGCAGTGGGATGTCAAGACTCCCTTTGGTTTTATAATCCTCAGTGTCTGACTTTATACTAGTTTAGGAAGGTGATGAGGTGAATGCAGGGTTGGAGAGGGTTACAAAGTAAGAGGGAGGCACCGAGGTGAATACAGTGAAGTCTTGCTTTAGGGAATTACTCTGACTTGGAGATGGAGCAGCAAAGCTGAGGCCTGGGGGGTTTAGGGAGGGAGGTTTGTCAAAGATAAGAGACTCAGGCATGTTTAGTGATGAGGGAAGGAGACTGCAGGCAGGGAGGGGAGGATGACCAGGGAAGGAGAGGGTGTGAGGGAGGAGGGAGGTTTCTAAAAAGGTGGGAGGGACTGGCTTTTGGTAGGAAAGTAGCTTCCCCATTTTAATGAGATGGCTTCAAAGCAACCAGCATTTCAAATCCCTTGCCTGACATTGTGAGAATATAATTGTATCTTTTCTGTCAAAGGAGTAGTTTGATTTTAAACGCCATCTTGTAATTTGCCATCTTGTAATTCACCATCTTGTAATACATGGATTCCTTCACAAAATTAGCATCTCAAGAGATTGTAGGTGCCGGGCGTGGTGGCGCACAGTTGTAATCCCAGCATTTGGGAGGCCGAGACCGGAGGATACGGGTTCACGGCCAGCCTCAGCTACCTAGTGAGGCACTCCACAACTTAGTGAGACCCAGTTTCAAAGTAAAGAATAAAAAATAGGGCTGGGGGCATAGCTCAGAGGTAGAACGCCCCTGAGTTCAATCCCCAGTAGCGGGGGGGGGGGGGGCAGATTG
>PVLC010004882.1:68932-81054 GCA_004027655.1 Graphiurus murinus | reverse complement strand
GAGGAGGAAGAGCAGGAAGAGGAGGAGGAGGAGGAAGAGAAAAAGGAAGAGGAAATTCATTTTGATATCCAATGGCTTTTGAAAGTTTAAAATCATCTAACCATAAAAGACCAACTGTGTGAAAATCCTAATATCAGTTCTCAGTATGGGAGATGGGGAGGCAGGGGGGACACCAAGTGCTGGGTGCATGTATATCAATGTTAATACAATTTATATTATGATATGAGATGATAATGCATCAATAAAAGTACATTTAAAAAAAGACTAACTAAATAAGAAATGTTTTTAAATTCTTATCTAACTATTCCTATTATTGATAAATTCTGAGTTTCCCAAGACAAGGCAATGGTTTTGCTCTTTCAAGTCATCCATCTCAATGCTTGTATGTTCAAGGAAGTCTTTGCATTTCTACTGACTGATCCAATATTATTTTGAAAAGTATCACACACACACACACACACACACACACACACACACACACATATATATAATTTACTTCAATTGAGTAATGTATATTTATTTATTCAGTTTAAGTTAATTGACTTATCATTCTGAACTCATCTGGGATGAAAATTCCAAGATTTTGCAACCCAAAGAGTAGCAAAAGGGATATTTCTCCTAGGAATGTGGTTTAAATAAAATTTAAAAGGTTTTCTCTAAAATACAAATGTTTTTAGAGACAAGGCCCATTTTAGGACCTAAAAAAAAATAAACCATACTGTGTTTATGAGCTAACTTTTCTAACAAAAATTTATTTAATATTTTAAATGGTATATTGGATTAAAACTTGAGTGTATCTGTCCTTATGTTGCATACTAGATTTAACTCTCAATTCTGATCCCAGACTGTATCAATTATTTCTCTTGTATTCATTATGGTTCTATAAAAATTGATTAAAATTTTATATAATATAAAATTTCTGTGCAATTGTTCTTTTAATAAAATTCTGTGCACTTTGAATCTTTATTAAGCGAAGGTAAAATATAGAACATCTGTAATTGGCATGTAAAAGAAAGTTAATTAGTTTATTCCTTATCTTATTATTACAAATTAAAAGTGATTTCCCATGGAAAATTTGGAACTGTTTAATAGAAAATGAATTGAGGAGCTGGGTGTGGTGATGCAGACTTATAATCCCAGTACTTGGGTGGCCTAGACTGGAGGATCTGGGTTTGCAGCCAGCCTCAGATACTTAATGAAGCCCTCGGCAACTTAGTGAGACCCTGTTTCAAAATAAAGAATAAAAAATAGGGCTGGGGGTATAGTTCGGAGGTAGAATGCCCCTGAGTTCCATCCCCAGAACTGCAAAAAAAAAATTGAGGATTTCAGTGAATTAAAATTATTCAATTTACTTTTATATATCATTTATTTGTGGAATTATGACTGTAAAGAAGATGATAATTTTGGTAACTTGTTTATATGTAAAGCCTCAGTTTCTTTCAACTTTAATTATCATATTTCAAAAATGTTAATTTAATTCTTCTCAGTAACGTTGATTTTTAAATTTTTATGGTTTTAATAATTATGCAAAGTAACCGTTAAGATCCATAGCATGTAACTTACATGACCAAATATTATATTTTATGAGATTGATGACTTACACTAATTTATTTTTATTTTTATTTTTATTCATACATTGTAAGCATATATCTTTGTTAGGTGAAAATTGATAACGATACATGTGCTCACAATTCTCATTTGACCCCTCCTCCAAATTCCCACCCCGCTCCCTCGCCCTCCCTCCCTCTCAAGTTCAGTTTAGTGAGTGACCTTGATATACATTAGTGTCCCCCCCGCCCCCATCCAACCCCCTCAGCTAAATCAACTTCTTTGCTTTTGAGGGTCTCTCCTTTTTCATCTGGAGACCCTCTTATGCCCCATCTTCTCCCTAGCATCCGCAAATTAGGGAGAACATATGCTTTTTTTACTCTTTGTGACTGGCTAATCTCACTTAGCATAATGCTTTCCAGTTGCCTCCATTTCCCTGCAAATAACATGATTTTGTTCTTTATGGCTGAGTAAAATTCCATTGTGTACATGACCAAATATTATATTTTATGAGATTGAAGACTTACACTAATTTTAAAAATTAAAAATATCCTGGTATTATATCCTGGTAAAGACTCACGCACTCATAACTCTGTTCATTGTTTTCTACTACCATTTTTTTCCTGTTTAGGCCCAATACAAAGATGAGCAGGTGAATGCTTACAAATATCACTGTAGAAAAAAGAATAAGAAAGTTTTTGCTTTAATGGTTTGGATAACAGTACTCAATTTCAGTAAATCTCTGATTGGAATCCCAAGGTAGGACTTTGATACAATTCTGGATGAGTTTGTTCTTTCTGCATATAATGTGTGATTGTTTTTTTTTTTTTTTTTTTTACTTTAGAGAAACAAATTAAAAATCCCCGACTGCCTTAACTTTTAAAAATGATAAAAATGTGAGCTTCCATCTTTTCACGCAAAAGATTTCCCTTTATTGCAGCCTAAAGAGACTTCTGAAGTTATCACAAGAAAATTGTTTCATAATAGATGAAGAGATGTTTCTCTAAGTTTACAATACAAAATTAGGTTACTTTTATGTCTTATACTACAAAGTTGTCTAAGGAAATACATATGTTTTCTATCTTGCCATTTGCCTTCATTCTAATAAATATGAATACGAAGAAATATGTAGCATATTATTATTAAGAATTTTTATCTTTACTATTTTAAAATATTTTAAGATTACATAATTTTAATATTATTCTTATCACAATGCCCTTGCATTGTTTACATTTTTGTTAAAATAAAAGAAGTATAAATTAAAAAAGAAGTATAAATTAAAATTAAAAAGTAAGTATAAATTAAAATAAAAGAAATATTGTATTGGTGTACTCATAGAATATATTTTGTAATTTAGGACTTTTAAAAATTTTCCCTTAGAGAAATATAACTCATCGAGAACCAAAAATTAAGTGGCTCTTTTTATTTTTAAAGTGACATAGATATTCATAGTATAACATGGGGACTGGGTCTTCATTTTTCCTTTTTAGGGTTATCATGTATATACCTCTTGGGATGGCCTACTTCATAAAGACATCAATAGGAATGTCTTTCTGATGTCATTCCTGAAGGGACCCAACCACATATGTTCCAGTTACAGTTCAGAATTTATTTTTTGATTACATAAATTCATTTTAATCTCGGCCTCCTCACCTTAATTTACCTCTCCATGTATATGTTTTTCATAAAATTTTATTGTTTAAAGTATGTTGACTTTAGGAAAATTTTGATTGAATGCTAAATTACAAAATTATTTAATAAGTGTTCTACAGCAATATTTGACCCTTTATTTTCACATCTGTGAAACCAAGATACAGGATATGACCTGTAAGTTTATTGTGGGGAGATCATATCAGAAAGCATTCAGTGTATTATGCATAGGATGGTGCCTAAAACGGAATACTTAACAAACCATGTATTGATCCCTCAGCTCCCTAATTTGAACTTCAGCCACATATTTTGTTATACCTCCTCTATCATCTATTCATTAGAGACTGTGAAACTGTATTGCAATGGTAGAAAATACTATAAAGTTTTCATACTCAAAGGCTTGACTTGTCATATTATTCATAGTTGAATGAAAGATTTTTAAGTAAATTTGAGGAGAGGACAATTTAAGCCTCTTAGTACCAAAGTACCTGTTAGAAAAGCCCTTTGAAATAGAATTTCAGTTTTTTGCTAGAATGTGATTTGCCCAATTTTTTTAAAAAAGATAGGGACAGTGATGTAAGAATTAGAAGATTTTGTTATCTTTATTCTATCCTGATAGAGTGTGGAGACAGGTGAAAAAACTAGATAGATAAGGAAGAAGAATTAAGAAAAGTTAATAGAAATAGTTTTCAAAGTATTATCAGGTATTATGCCTCATTCAAATAAAAATTTTATAAGTGAGTAAAAGAAGGTCAAATACTAGTCATTGAGGAAAATAAATTTATTGTCAACAAATTCTACTGTGAATTTCACACATTATCAAGCTGATGACTAGAGTTTAAATTGTTTGCACATGATAATGATACTAGATACTATTAAGGCAAGACCTATAACTCAGATCTCTAAATGCATGATTTTCTTGATCCTTTTATGACACCTACAACAAGAGCCACTAAACCATCCAGTCATTGTCCTTGGTAGGAAAGTGTAAGAGCACCAGTCTAAGACATATGGACTGAAATGATAATATGTCAATCATTTCTCATAGTAGGTTCTCTTATATGATAATAGGTCATATAAGAGATTCGATGGAAAAAACAACAATGTCTTTGACTTCTAAATAGTTTAGTAAAAGACGAGCTATCCCTCTCTTTTTTATGGATTTAGGGTTAAGTGATCAGAAGTTACTCTGAAGTAAACAAAAACATTAAAATTGAAACAAATCTTAGGTTACAAATAAACCTTTTTGTTTATTTGCGGGTATATGTTGAATGAATAATCTAAACATGATTATGTTAAAGAATATGCTTTGAGTAATGTGGCTCTGTCAGTTCCTCGTGATTTATGAAAGTCAACCTAGAACTCATATTCAGACATAGTAACCATTTATCTGATTTCCAGTACTGGTAATGATTTCTTTTCCATACTTGAAGCCTTCCATGTACCTATGAACTGAAAGCTTAGAATCCTAGACTTTTTTTATTGCATATGTTCATGTGATTTATTAATGTATATGAATAAAATATACTACCTTGAAATCATTTACCATGTCAATTCTAAATTATATGTGTGATGATTTGTGTCTTTTATTTAGAGGCAATAATGTAAAGCAAGTCTTTGGGAATGCATAATTGTGTAGAAATTCCAGGCTGACCGATAAAACCAGTCTTCACTGATTTTACCACTGCATTTGCCATTTGAGCCATTAATGCATAAAGTTTATATTTGCACAACACATTTTATCTGAATAGTTGTCAAGTATTTCTCAGGTCACTTTATATTTCAATGTCATTCATACACAGGCTGTCTACTTTTGGCTGAACTATATTTTTGATGTAGTGAATTGAATCTTAGTTTTAAAATCTGGGCATGGATGTTCAAATTCTTGTTTAATCTATCAAAAATTAATGAATTGATATCTCAGCTTTCCCACTCATTAATGCTTTACCTGACTCACTGAATTATGAGATTAACACATTCCAAATATTTGAAGTTCTTTCTTATATCCCCAAATACCCAACATTGTAGATTGACATTTTCATTATAATTCTATATGGGCCTTCTGCATTCTAAGAATAACTTGAGATAAATTATTTTTTATCAGCATGTATCCTATATTTCATTGCCAGAAATGGAAGGGTTATTAAAAACACCACCACCAACAACAACAACAAAAAGAGTTAAGTATGAAACTAGGAGATGATTTAACACATTCCCAAGGAAACACAGTAGACGTATCTTCCAGTAATGACTATCTCTGCCTGGAACCAAGCATCCCAGCATCTGTTAGGAGTACACAATAATTTCAGTTGAACTAACTTGTGGAATGAATGCAGATAACAAAATTTGGATACATTTTGTTATTAGCAACTTTAGTGACTTAGCCTTCCCAATCTAATATTTCCTGTATTTCATTTTAAAGGAATTTGCATGTATATAATTATGATAATTTATATGTGAGTTGCAAGAGTGTTTTTGAGAACATAGATATTAAGGTTCTGATCACTTCTTGGGTGTCATAAAAGTTTATAGGTTACTTATCTTCATTTATAAAGCTGCCTCAACAGATAATTAAAACTAATCATATTTAACGAAAATACAAATATACACATATACATTGTTTAGTATTGTAACTATTAGTCACATGTAGTTATTTACATATGTTATTGAAAATTAACAAAATGTAAAATTTAGTTTCTCATTTGCCCTAGTCACATTTCAAGTGCTCAATAGTCACAGCAGCCAGTGTCTACTTTTTTGGACAGCAATAATTATGAAACATTTCTATCATTGTAAAAATTTCTATTAGTGAAGGCCTAGTTAGAAAATTATGTACATCATTTTGATTCATTAATAAGTTGATAAGTTTGTGATGTTTGAAAGGTAATAGCCTTAGACTTTAAAAATCTTAATTATTTAAGTTTCCACTCATTTGTTAATACTATAAATTATGTATTATGCTAAAAAGATAAAAAGGTAGGCAGTATTTATTTACTTAGACATACAATCATAAGCTCTATTAATCCCTAAATGGATGAAATAAGATATTTGATGTATATCTGGGTTACAATAAAATTTTCCAAACACTGAGATGGTATATGAAAAAAAAAGAAAAGAAAAACACCTAGTGGAGTGATTATTAAAAGCTATCATTTAATAAATACTTTTGTCTTTTTTACTTTTTGTTGGTGCTTTGTAATCATACATCTTTGAGAGGTAGAAACTGATAGAGGCATACATGCAAACATCTTTCTTTTAATCCTTTCCCAATTCCCACCCCATTTCCTTCCCCTTCCCTCCTCCTCATGTTCAGTTTGGTGACTGATATGTTTGTGAAATAAAATAAACCAACCAAAAGCTAGTAAAAATAACAATAAATACATGGCAGATTAAGTATGAACTATTTATACATTACTTTCTTCTGTTTCATTTAATATATTATACATGAAAGAAACTGTTAGAAAAGTAAAACAATTTTAAAATGGTTATGCAATATTTTCCTACAAATCATTTTTGTTTCTACCATTTTTCTTTACCTATTAGGTATTTTTCTTTAATACTTTCAACATTTATCTAGAATCACTGTCTACTGGATTATCAAACTGTTTGAAGGAGTATTATACTCAGTCAGTTAAAGACACTTTCAGGTCCAGAAAATCTTTCTTCAAAACTCAAGGCAATGAAGTTATATAATCCCAATCTGGCTGTTTATTACCACATTTCTGAAGATTTCTGAGATTTTTTTATTAATATATTCTGACTTGCCCAAATAAATGGGGAAGGTATTTAAGATTTAAGATGATCACTAATTTATACTCTTCTGGTTCAAGTGAAAAGTTAAGAACACTAGAAAAGTCATAGAAATTAGTGTGTGTATGTGTGTGTGTGTGTGTGTGTGTGTGTGTGTGTGTGTGTGTGTGATAGTGGAGATTGAACCAAAGGAAGTTTTACTTCTGAGCTATACCTCTGGCCCGTTATTTTTTCTTTTGAAACAGGGTTTCTCCAAGTTATCACTTGCAGGTCTTGAAATTAGGATGCTTCTATCTCAGCTTCCCAAGTAGTAGCCTGGCTCACAGAGTGTTCTTTTACATGTATATGCATAATTACATACACACACTGCCATATATGCAAAATCTATTTTCTTTTTCAAAATATGTCATAACCATGGTTAATTTAATCTGTTTTGTCCTTCATTATCAGTGGCTTAGATATCCTATTATTACAATTTATTATATATAAGTTACTAGTCTACTGAAATCATTGAATATAGTTTTACAAAATCTTAGATACTAAATATCATACTCCTTAAGGATCTGATCAGTTCTTGGGTGTCATGAAAGTATATGGGTTACCCAATTTCGTTTGGAAAGATGTCTCAATAGACAATTAAAACTAATAATATCTAGTGTAAGTACAATTGTGTACATATATATTGCTCAGTATTGTAACTACTCGTCACATGTGATTATTTACATCTGTTGTTGAAAGTTAAAATGTAAAACTTAGCTTTTCATTTGCACTAGTCATATTTCAAGTGCTCGATAGCCACAGCTATCGAGCCAGTGGCTAAATAGCCAGTGGCTATTTTATTGTACAGGACTGATTATGGAACATCTGATTATGGATGGATTGCTGAGTTTAGATTCTAATTATTTTCATATGAATACCTGTTTATCTTGTTGAGTATTCTGCTGTTCACATAACTGGTGTCCAAACTTTCTACAATTAAAACTAATATTGGTTGTTGATGAATCAAGCTTGTTATGTCTATCCATTTGCCCTCATTCTTCAAGACATTCTTTATCCAAGTTGATGTCTCCTATGTCCCACTGTAACAGTTGACCTTGTAGATTTAGTTTTCTGTCTGGTCATTTAGGGAATAAGTTGTACTGGAGAAAATTTATGTTCCAAATTTTCTATGACAACTGTGTGATTTTATCAAGCAAAACATTGTCAGGTTTGTTGGTTGTGCTTGTCTTCTTGTGATCTAGGCAGATTTTTTAAAGCAATTCATTATTCTCGGAGTGATCTATTTTCTCAACTCTAATTAGCATTTTTTGTTATTTTCGGTGTACCACTATTCTCTGGCAGAAAAATAAAACATTCGGTTTTATTTTAGTGAAAATACTAGATTTTTCTCCAATAGTTCTTTTTTTCTTTTCTTTATTTCATGGTGCTTGATATTGTATCTAGGGTCTTGTGTTTGTTAAGCACACACTCAAACAAGGAACTACACCCCTTGTCCTTCCATTTCTTTTTCTTTTCTTTATTTCTGTTTTTCTTTGTCCTTGTGGTATTAGGAATTGAACCCAGGGACATTCTACATCTGAGCTTTACTCTAAGATCTATTTTTTTTTTGAAACAGAGTCTCACTAAATTGCAGAGGGCCTTGCTAAGTTGCTGAGGCTGGTAAGGAACCTGTGATTCTTCTGTCTCACCTTACCAAGTACTGGGATGAGAGATGGCTATGTATTTCTTAAAGGTGACTAATTTGTTACTCTAATAACTTTGTTATGTTTGCAAATGGTTTCTGGGTGTCAAAGCATTTTTCATAGCTTATCTCAGTTAAGTGTAGATTGTTACATGTGTTATAGAATAGTATCAATGTAGACCGTCAGTTGTGTTAAAATGTGATTTTCAGAAAGAGGCAGAATGATTTTTAGAAGAAAATATAAAATTGAACACATGTTTAGCAATTTTGTCTAATGAGTTTAATGAAGCTCCGAGGCAGATGCTATATTTGGTTCAAAAGAAATTAAAAAACAGACAAATTTAAAAATCAGGTGGAATGAAATGAAAATACAAATGAAGGCAAAGTTGAATTTTCCACTGGGTGAAACAGGAAGGTCAATTAAACCTTTCAGTTTAATTGTTTCTTACAGGAAAAAAATTCAAATAGTCAGAATTTTCCTGTTAATCAGTTAACTACAAATTACAGTTATAAAATAGCTCAAAGACAATGAAAAATTAGAATGAAATAACTCATAAGGGCATGCTGTAGACAAGTGAAGTGCAAATTTTTCCATTGTTTCATAAAGTAAATAGCAATTTTGATAATAATGATGACTTTCAATTGCACTCATAGAGGTATTAATCAAAACAACTGAAATATAAATCAAACTAAATTTTATCCCAAGTGTTTAGATCCAAATCAGGTATTCAGTAGCTGGTATGTTTTATTATATTTTTATTAAAATAATTCAGACTAACAATGGGAGTCGACAAAATGCTCAAGGCAATAGCTTAATAAATGATATGATATGATATTCTAGTGTTTTTCAAATGGGTAACAGGTGGGCTATAAGGAATCAATGCCCTTCATTGTAGGGGATCTAGATAGATCCTGGAGGCAGGCAGTATAATGTGCCAGTCCCTGCTAATCACAAGCTGTCTCCTCTGAGACTAAAGGTCACCTAAAAGGAACAAAATCTGAGTTTACACCTTGCAGGTCCTGTAGACAAGGGATACAGCAGAGCAATACAAAACTTGATGTTATATGCACGTGTGGATAAGAACTATAAGAACTTTCTCATTTCTGACATGCTTCTCAATGGCCAGATGCAACAGTTGACTCTATTCTTTATAAATAAGAGGGCTGGGGAGCTTTTCTGAGACTGTACACTAATGAAGGAGAATCAGAGAGGAGGGCTAAAAAAATCAATGGTGCCCTCTAGGCTGTGTCTTTGTGAATAAAATACTTCTCTTTATTTTCAGCTATTATATTTTAAGTGACAAACAATTCATTCTTGTGGCTTTTTAAATGCAACAGTCTTGATGTTCCCTTTTAATTTAAAATTTTGACTGGTAAATGTAAAAATAATTCGAATTTAGATAAAGTATTTTAACATGGATTTGGTGTAAAAAGGAAAAGCTATAGACTGTGTAAATATAATTGCAACAACATCATAGTGTTTTTAAAACTTTTCAATAGACATTAAGTAATTTCACTGATTGATGTTCACTTATCATGAAGCTACTAGTTCTTATGCCTGAATTAATGAAGGCCTAATATGCACACTCATCTGTCACAGAATCTTCCTTCTACTTCTTTTTTATAGTATGAAATCTCAATGAGGAGTGCAGTTCATAGATAGTATCTTGTTTCTTTTATTTATTTATTTATTTATTTATTTATTTATTTATTTATTTATTTATTTATTTATTTATTTATTTTGCGGTACTGGGGACTGAACTCAGGGGCATTCTACCTCCGAGCTATACCCCCAGCCCTATTTTTTATTCTTTATTTTGAAAAAGAGTCTCATTAGAGCCGGGCGTGGTGGCGCACGCTTGTAATCCCAGCTTTAGGGAGGCTGAGACCGGAGGATCCGGGTTCATGGCCAGCCTCAGCTACCTAGTGAGGCACTCCGCAACTTAGTGAGACTCGGTTTCAAAATAAAGAATAAAAAAATAGGGCTGGGGTATAGCTCAGAGGTAGAATGCTCCTGAGTTCAATCCCCAGTACCGAAAAAAAAAAGAGTCTCATTAAGTTGCAGAGTGCCTCACTAGGTCTCTGGCCGGGAACCCGGATCCTCCTGTCTCAGCCTCCCAAATGCTGGTATTACAAGCATGCGCCACCATGCCCGGCTCTACAATTTAATATCTGTATGACTCTGGTAAAGGTTTTTAAATTTATAAGACCCAGATTTGTCTTTGCATGTAATATAGAAATTAAAATAGTACCTGCTTCATAGATTTCTTATGATAATTGAAAGTAACCAACATAGAGAACAATAACTATCACAAATTCAAACTTGCAAAAAACTTTGCTCTGTGATTATCATTTTCTAAATATAGTCATATTCAGGGACATTAATGATAAGCTGGCCTTTTTTAAAGATTCTCATGAAAGAGTTCTGTGTTTAATCTTTCTCCTGGTAAGCATCCTATTACAAGCCTGCAATTACTTGATATGAGGACTGACAAAAGTAAAATTCTAAGATCTTTGACAGTTAATTGATGATCACAGATATACAGTACAGTCATTATGATTAAAAACACACACTAAAATGAAGAGCCAAAATGTTTCTCATGAATAAAGAATGATGGAGCAATCCATCCCGATTGCCACCAAGTCTACATAAATAGGGAAATGCAAATTTCTGACATTCTTTCACTCCTAAACTTTTTGTTTATTGGTGTATTGTAATCATATATCTTGACGACGTTCAGGGTGATAGAGGCATATGTGCACACAGTACTCATTGGGCCCTCCACAGTTCCCATTTCACTCTCTCCCTCCCCACCTTCTCAGGCTAGGGAGAGATTGGGACTCAGGAATGACTGCAAACATAAGAAGGGAAACTTAGTGGATTGAAGAAGAGGACCTAACTGAGGGCGATGGGGGGGGGATTGAAAAGGAAATATATGAATGGATGTGATGTACATACACAAACTTATCAAACACAATCACTTCTAATCTTTTTATTTTTATTTTTTATTTTTTATTTTATTTTAACCTCCTTATTTTTTATTATAATAATTCGTGCTTTGTATTTATACATTTTTGTTAGGTACAAATTGATAAAGACAAATGTGCACACATTTCTCATCTGACCCTATCCCCAATTCCCACCCCGCTCCCTCGCCCTCCCTCCCTCTCAAGTTCAGTTCAGTGAGTGATCTTGATATAATTGTGTAAGTACATCATGTGCCTTAGTATGATCTCCCCCCCACCCCCCATCCATTCCCTTCAGTTAAGTCTACCTCTTTGTTTATTGAGGGTCTTAGGGATAAACCTAACCAAGGAGATTAAAGACCTCTATAAGGAAAATTACAGAAAGCTGAAGAAGGAAATCGATGAAGACCTTAGTAGATGGAAGGATCTACCATGCTCTTGGATAGGCAGAATAAATATCATCAAAATGGCCATCCTCCCAAAACTGATCTACAAATTCAATGCAATACCCATGAAATTGCCAAGG